>BJCO01713050.1:0-12830 GCA_018326465.1 Flaveria floridana | reverse complement strand
CAAGACCACTACTGCCACCATAATCATATTCCTCTCGCACCTCCTTATGGCTTACTCCAACTAAACCTGCAAAGAGACTGTTAGTATCATTCTGTATAATCTCTTGTATCAACTCATTGGAAGGATGAGGAGTGGGTGTAGGAGAATAACAGAAAGTACTAGGTGGAGGATGTACACATACATTATGCTCATGACCCAACCCGGTCTTGATTTTAGCCCCCCTTTGTCTTTTGCATAATTCCTCCCGTTTCATACCCGAAAGAGTCCATTTTTCCAACTTATTTTAAGCTTTCTCGTTTCAAACTCAGCAAGTGTAACTTGTTCAATCAAGTAATTGACTTCACAGTTCTTTTCCAAAAGAGTTCTTTTCAAATGTTCATTTTCTTTTAAAGCTTCTCTTAATTTAATAAAATATTTTGATTCACTCGCCTTAAGTTCCTTTTTTAGCCTTTTTAATTCATTTTCATTATTCATTAATAATCTATTAGCTTTGTATATGCCAATTAAATGTATTTTACAAGCAGAGGGACACATATCTTCTACAATATCATAAGGAAGACCCATTACAAGTTTTTCTGCCGCGAGAGCACAATCACATTGGCATGCAGGAACGGTTCTTTTGTATTCCTCCACAGCTGCTTGCTTGGCGTCTTGAATCATTTCTTCCATGTTTGGTTCTGACTTCCATTCTTTATTAGCTTCAGCATCTGTAGTCTTTGAATCATCAGCAGCTCTCCCAGTTTCCACAGTAGCAACCTGCTCCTCATCAACTTTCCCTAGAACCTCCCCAACTTTATCCTTGACATCCACAGTTTTACAAACCAGAAATTCATGAACGACTTCATCCTGAACCAAATTATGTCCCTCTTGAACTTCAGCTTCACTTTCCTTTACCTTTTTGTCTTTACCAGCTTTGTCATCAGCAACATCGTCATCATTCTCTTGAACCATACCAACATGAGCTTCTCCACTTGAATCACCATTGTTAATATCATCATAAGCTTCATCTCTGAATTCTCTAAAAGGATCAAACAATCAATGTAGTCATTATCAGTATCAGACACCTTCACTACCTCTGCAATTAAAGCATGGTTAATTTCTTCCTTTGATTCTTCAATTTCAGCACTCCAGTCAAAGTTTGTGAGTAGAATAGTTCCTTTCTTTGGCTTGACCTCTTCCACCTTTTCCGTGATTGGAATGACCTTAGAGTTGCCAGAATTGACTGGTTCTGAGATAACTGGAGAGGGACATTCTCTCTTGAAATGACCTAACTGTTTGCAGTTGAAACATCTGAACTTAGACTTATCATACCCAAGCTTGTTGTTCTGACCCTGATTCCCAAAATTTCTTCTTCCGGTTCTCTCCATAAACCTTCTAGCACAAAGAGTTAGCATTTCCATTTGCCGCTGAATGTCAGTCTCCTCAAGATCATCAGGATCCACCTGATACATGTCTTCAACAGTCATACCTTTACCTTTCAATTCACCTACAACCAGAGCTTCATAGCTTTGAACAAACAACCCAAATAATGCCATAGTGTCAGATGAAATCTGAGTATTGACTAATTCTTTTGAGCTCGAACCCACGTGTGATGTACCACCAACTGACTTATCTGAACTAACATGACCAGCTGATCCTCCATAACCTTCACAAGCTGCACCATAATACTGAGAGTTTGCAGCGGATGAAATCAATGCAGCATTCTGAGGTTGAGTTATCCTCGGCATCATTCCCTGGTTATATTCTCTTCTCTTGAGATCAAGATCAAATGACTTAAGTTGTTGATTACATCCATGAGCTTGTAATCAGCAAAGTTCCTTTCTTGCTTGAGCAACTTGATTTGGATACTCCACTCTGGAGGAAGTGAATCTAGTAGCTTAGTAACTTGCTCATGGTTTCCTAGTTGCTCATCGTACTTCTTAAGAGTGCTTGAAACTGATAAGAAACGGTTCGTTATATCAGTGAGGTTCTCATGCCTGTGTCCCACAAATGAATTGAACTCCTTATCGGCTTGAGCTTTCTTGTCTTTCTTCAGATTTTCATTACCATCATAAAACTCACACAATGCATCATACAGATCCTTAGCAGTTGTGTGTTCGGCAAATCTGTTGTAAATGTCCTGATGCAAACAAAAAGTCAAAGCTCCAAGAGCTTTCTTGTCCCGGTCAAGTAACTTAATGTCAGTCTCAGTATAAGTACTTGGGTCATTGTTTGGTGAAGTGACAGCACCAACAGTGGTTGTCGGTTTGTGAGGACCATTTACGATTGATTCCCACTGACTGTGATCGGTGTAGAAGAAGAAAGCCCTCAAACATCTTTTCCAGTCCTCAAAATTCTCACTATTTACAAGTCTCGGTGGCCTGTTAGGTTGAATACTCTCCAAATCAGTCATGGTAATATTTGGTGAAGTCATCCTTATCAAGTGGTTGATAAATTCGCTCAAATCACTAAATTTGCTGACTATTTATAAATTCGCTGGTAGGTTCGCCCGCAAATTCGCATGTAGTTTCGCTTGACAAACTAGCAATAGATTCGCTCGAATCAGTGCTATTGAAGCTCTAGTTTGCTCAACAAGTTTGCAGAACTAGTATAACTTTCGTTCTAGTGGTAAATTCAACTACATCTTCGCTTGAGTAATAAGGCAAGTAAGGTGAACTTTCGTTCAGTAAGTCTAGATTCGCTAGAACCACAGGGAAAAATCTGACAAACCCATAAGGTGATAGATTCGCTGGGAATTTGATAGATTCGCTGGATAATTAATAGATTCGCCTGATGAACAAAAGCTCCTGTTCGGTCAGAAAAACAATCTGAACTCACCCAAATCGCTATGAATTAGTGATTGGATGATTGGGATATCTCCCTACAACAAGAACAAAGGTTTTTCTAAGGACTTTTGAAAGCAAAACACACTTTGATGATCAATAATGAATGGAACAGTAACCTTTTCTTCAAACCCTCTAAAAAACCCTAAAAACTCAACAAATCAAGAGCACAAAGGCTCTGATACCATATTGTTGGTCCATATGGTGAATGATTTCAGTGCTAATGATTGATAATCACAGTGATATCCCACAGAAATTGAATCAACAGAGCAAAATATATAAATGAGTTTCAAAATGAAGCAATAAGATCCAAACTCAAACAATACTAACAAACAAAGGTTCAATGATACGAAACCAATGCAATTCCAGCCTAGAAATGCTATGAAAACAGTAATGCCAAAGTGTATTTCAATTAAGGTTCTGCAAAACTTATCCCCAAAGTTACAAGAATTGCAAATATATAAACAGTACTAAATTCGCTGGTAGTTTCGCTGGAGCGAAACTACCCTGACCAGAAATGTAAGTTCACCCGGCGGCGAACAACAGATTCGCCGGGTGACTTTTATCAGCTGACTACGAGCGAATCTATAGATTCACTCGTAGTTTTGCTGGGTCAGTTTGCGAAACAAAGATAAATTCTAACTAATTAATACTTACATATTTGTAAATCATTTAACATTAGACCTACTACATATAAGACAAAATAAACTAATCTAATCTAGGTGAGTCCAACCTACCTAGATCATCAGGATTTAAAACCAGAGAATAAAGGCTATCATCCTAATTAGATTACACTTATATAACTGTGATGAATTGGTGGTGTGATTAAAGATATTGATTAAATTAATTGTGTTAATGTTTATAAATGTGACCTGGCGGGATTTCTCTTTTATCCGCTCCGTAGTGACTAGGAGCTCGTCAGGTTGAGATCTACTGCTTAGGTCAAAGCCCTAGTAATGTAGGTAAATATTTTGTGACCTTTTTGACATACGATTTCTGAAAATATAACATAATGTAAGAAGAGAGTTGATCAAGTTCATTTCTAACATACCATTAATTTTAGAAAATCATAACAATTACTGTAGATTTCTCAGACTAATAAAATGGAACTCGTAAATGATCAGAAAGTTAAGGTGATATGATTTCTAATAAGCATATCTAGTTAATTAGCCATGGATTTATTATGAAGACCGGTTTCGCGAATAAAAGTTATTCATACATTTTCAATTGTGTATGACATTCACAATTATAAATCATAAGTTTATAACTTCCCATTCAAATGTAGGTGCTACCCATTGAAAGTTTTCCCAAGACCACCATAACATTAATACAATATAAATCACATCATTACTTCATCATAACTTACATAAGTTTTATCCAATTAGGATGATAATGGAAGTTTAGATGATAATGAGCTTGAACGTAACAACAAAAAACATAGAAGATAGATATGAATTCATCGGTGAAATGGAACAATCAAACCGGTGATCCACAATGGATGATGTTTAGACAATCCTGAGCTTCTTCCAAGTGTTGTATGCACCTCCCCAACCTCCAAATGGCCTTCAAGTCTTGATTCCCGAGCGAATTATGCAGAGTAACTCTCCCACCAAAAGCTTGCCAAATTGGTGAACTTAGGCCTCTATTTATAGGCTTTCTGGAGTGTTTAAGCACAGCCCGTGCCTAAAAGGCTCGACCTCGTGTTAGTACAATGCTTACGAAAGTTGGTCGGCTCGTACGTGTAAAGGATGTCGGGGCACAACCCCGTGATAATTGGGGCACAGCCCCGTGCTTCATGGGGCATGACTCGTGCTTACTTTTAGGGGACAATACTTTTGTCCTGGACTCCTGTCAGATGTTCAAATATGGGGGGTGTGCTAAATTTAGCATGGGGTTGTGTTTTAGGCAAGACATGGGGGCGTGCTTAATGAGTCACGACCCTATGCTTGGACTCAAAAGCTTGGATTTCTTCAATTTGTTGTTAAATATGCTTCTTTTGTCCATCTTCCCTTTTTAACACTTGAAAACACAATTTAGCGATTTTAAGTACATAATCATTATTTTAAGGAAGATATTAAGGAATAATTAATGTGCTTTTGATAGTATTTATATGGATAATTTAGAGCACATCAAAGACTCATTTGACCTAGTTGACACGTTGGTGACATGTTAATTGAAATCTTGTTTGATCAAGTATAGCAACTCATTACACATGGTTATCATACAAGTTATTCAAGTATGTCACATCATCAATTTTAAGTTCTATCAAGATCATCATACTATCATAGCTTATTATACAACTCATGTGAATCTCAAGAAATCAACATGCTTAACACAATATCATAATCCTAAACATGGTTCCATAATCTCCTAACATAACCCAACATCTTTCAATATTCCATAAGAACCTTAATTTCTCAAATAATCCATCAAGTAGCCTCATGATCCAATTAACGCATTCTATCACATTAAACATTATCAACAAGCATTCTAGCATGATCCTAACATCATAGACATATCCAAGTTATAATATCCAACGATTCACATCAATAAAGTTTCCCTTTCGGGAAAGTAACACCCAAAAATCAATCTATCATCCAATTCATTCATAAATTCATCAACTTAATACCTACTCAAGTTCATAAAATCATCTAAACATGACAAACATCATCAATTCATCATAACTTCCAAATCTCATACATAAAAGTTTCTACTTATAGCAAGGTATGAATAACCACTCAATTTCATGAATTTCTTGCATATTCCACATAAACTAACATCAATGTGATAAACTAACATCAAACCATCATCTAACAATATCAATTTCGACATTCAACTTGAATCAAAAATTATAAAAAGCCAATCAAAATCTAACCTTTAATCATGTAATAGTCAAGAATTGGACTTGCTAACACGTCAGAATGCTTGAAACTAGACCAAAATCGAATGTTTATGCTTGTTCTTGATCAAAATCCCAAGGGAGGGGATGCTTGAGGGTGTTCGGCCGCAACTGGGGTGTACATAGTAGGTGGGGCTTGGGAAGTTAGTAGTTGGGGAAGGCCCAGAAAGGCCTCACTCCTTCGACTTTCTGGCTACTTGAATAGCAACTGGGTGGAAGGGGGTTAGGGTTTTGATTTTGGTAACATTAAGTTTATTGGTAATTGAAAAATAAACCCTCCTTAAACACCTTTAGTAAAAATTAATTCTTTTTAACACTTTTTAAATAAGCTTTAACTAGAAAACTCATATATTATTATTCAACCATAATATTATGTATTTCAGCTAATAACAAAACACATGAATCAAATATAAAACGGTGGTACGTCACAAAATAAAATTCACAAATAATATTTAAAATTCACACATCATATAATTACAAATTAATAATCAATATTAGTAATTAAATTATTATCTGATAATTATTGTTAACTATTATTAAGTCATCAACGTTTAACAACAACTCACGACTCGTGTATGCAAGACTTAACGGAACTAATGGAGTTTGGTAACGAAAAATTACCGGATGTCACAATAGTTTTCTTGAAAGCAATGTATGTATGAAGAATACCCGAGCATACTATACCACTATTGGTCATTGTTCCTTTTTCATTGTTATTTTGGACTAAACAACTGCTCTTTTTCAACTATGTTAAACTATCGATCACATTTATTTAAGTCATGCATGTTTTCTAAATCTTAGTAATCATTGACTCACGTGTAAGCCAATACACATATTTGGATAATACTATTTGAACGAATCTACCTCTATCAAGATTTCTATGATGGATATGGTGAGTAAGGTTATCTAGGATCTACGGACTAACAACAACTAGTACCTCATATTATATATAGGCATCTGGTATCATGTATGTGTAATAGATTAATAACCAACCTAGGATAAGGGTGAACCCCCACCTTATCCTACATTCCTACATAGGGAAGCAATGAGTGCTTGCGCTACTAGCTTGATCACTATATGACCATCACGTATATAGTACACCTATGACTTGATAATTTTTTTATTATTTATATATATGCACATATTATTGCAGTAACATGTTTGATTATAATTAACTGGATGGACTTATTAGTTTTATGTTAGCGTACAACTTCTTTTTAAGCGTTGTATGTTATACGAGTTAGATTTTGGCAACTAATAAGATAGGAAGTGAGTTAGTAGTAGAGATTATAATGTGAAGATTAGAACCTAACTTAGTAGTGGTTATTTAGTCCTTAGTATAGTTTTCTTCTACTATTATTGTAAAACATTGTATATTAATTTAAATTGATAGAATTTATGCTTCCACAAAACTTAAGTAGATGTTCAATATGTTATTCTAGAAATACTTAAGTATCATACAATTCATATTATGTCAAATAACTATTGCCAAATATTGTCACATTTGATTATAACCATGATCATTGATGCGGGCAGTTGGTATATATTTTCGATAGGATTTTTCACACAAATTTAGCTTTATTTGGTTATCACTTATACTAAACTACACACACAAACATCAAGTGTACCTGTCGTGCAGTAATATAGTATTTATAAGAACCGAGTATCAATCCGTGTGCACACCAAGCCTAGTTAACAACCCTTATAACTGACTATCGGGATGAGTATTGATTTAAGAAAATGATAAGTTACATTGATGTAACAAAATTTTATAGGGTAATTTAAAGTAAAATTAAAAGTAAGATTCAAGATATTTGAATTTAAAATAGGGAATTAAGGCTATCATCCGAATTTAGATTACACTTATGTAACGGTGATGAATTGCATGGTGTAATTAAGTATATAAGTTAAAATAGTTATGTGAATGTTTATAAAGGTGAGCCAGCGTAGAGTTATCATAAACTTGTTCCATAGTGACAAGGAAAGCAACATCGAGTCACTTACGACACAAACCACCGAGCCCCTAGTGATGTAGGTAATACTTGTCCACCTTTTTAAGATACGATTTCTGAAAACATAACTTAATGTTAGAAAGAGAGTTGATCTCCCTTTTTAACATACCATTAATTTTAAAAATCATAATAATTAATGTAAATTTATCAGACTAATAAAAGGTAACCCTAAAAGATAAGAAAGTTTAGGCGCTATGATTTCTAATAACCATTTTTAGTTCATTAGACATGGATTTATTATGAAGATCGGTTTCATGAATAAAAGTTAGTTCATATGTTTTTCAACCTTGTATGACATTCATAATTACAAATCATAAGTTTATAACTTTCTATTCAAATATAGATGCCACCCATCAAAAGTTTACCCAAGCTTACCATAACATTAACATAACATAAAATACACCATTAGTTCATCATAAATTATATAAGTTATATCCAATTAGGATAATAATAAGAGTTTAGTTCATAATGAGCTTGAACATAATAACAACTAAAATAAAATATAGATATGCAATCATTGGTGGATTGGAACAATCAAACAGATGATCTTTAATGGATGATGTTTAGGCAATCCCGAACTTCTTTTATATGTTGAATACACCTCCCGAACCTCACAAGGGTCTTCAAGTATGGATTCATGAGAAAATTCAGCAGAGTTTTATCTCTCTAAAAGCTTTTAAAAATGTTGCGAATGAGCTTCTATTTATATGGTGTTTAAGCATGGTCCCATGACTAAAAGGCACGACCCCTTGCTAGTACAATGCTTATGAAAAATTAGTCATCTCGTACGTGGAGAAGTGGTCAAGCATGACCCCGTGTTTCGTGGGGCGCGACTCGCCTTCACGGTGGGGTACGCCTCTGTGCTTACTTTTTAGGGGACAATACTTTTGACCTATCAGACTGCAGAACATGGGTGTGTGCTAATTTAAACACGGAATTGTGTTTTAGGCTGGGCATGGAGGCATGCTTAATGAGGTATTGGCCATGCTTGGACTTCGAAGCTCGGTTTTCTATTCTTGTTAATTATGCTCCTTTTGTCCATCTTGGTCTTTTGAAAGCTTGAAAACGTAATTTAACATTTTTAAGTTCAATTCATCATTTTAAGCAAAAGTTTAAGGAATAAATGATGTGCTTTTGATATGTTTTCTATGTATAATTTAGAGCACATCAATGACCATCAAAAGGGATTAAAAAGTTAGTGATCACTTTGCATCAATAATCTCCTTTTTACGATCGGCACAAATTATAGCATGTAACAAAATTGTCAATAAAAATTAAAGAATATTAACATGTTATCATAATTACTCAAGCCTTAATCCCCCCTTTGAATAAGAAAAGGAGATCTTTAGTGAAGTTATTCATGGCGTTTTGGCCTTTTCTTGAACTTGTTAGCTCTCCATTGAATGATGTTTTCATCTTAACCTCATCCCCTACCCCATTCCCTCGAGCCCATGTAATAAGTGTAGGAAGGGCCAAGAGGAACTCCTTTTTGAATGATGATATGTTGAGGATGTAGGAGCTTACTAAATAAACATAATACTATGTCATTCAAGACATAAAAAGGAATTATATGATTTATCTCATGCCCATAACATCCCAATCACACAATATCAAATAATGGGTAGTTATACATAAACCAAAATCCATCCAAACATAAAGATGCAAACACATAAATAAAACAAAGTTTAAACATGTTATGCTCAGTAAGTCTAAAAGATACAATAAAGTTTACAAATGTCCAAAGAACCACGAACAAACAACTAAGAAATCACTCATTCTTATCATTACCATTACTATTTGCATCCACACTACTACCCCACCAAAGCTTTCTTCATAAATGAATATATCTTTCTGAACATATGCTTGCTATGTCTTGCTTTTTTTCTAACTCCCAAAATTCGTTATGTGTAACTAGCCTGAAGTCTTTAGCATTTACCTATTCCAATCATGGCATGAAATGTAACACACTGAATTGGGTAATCTCTTCATCCTCTAATTAAGTAAGATGTGTTTGTTCCCACGTGAAGTAGATGGGGCAGAAGAAGAAGTGGATGGAAGCTTTCATGCGCTTGATAGTTATTAGATTGATTGATTTAGTGTCGGACTTTCACTGAATTTTGCTTTTGCAATTTTAAGGTGGATAAAGAGTCGAGCATGGAGCATACTATAAGGTAGAAAACAAGTAGATTTAGGAAGGTCAAATATACGTTTAGTTAAAATGTAGCTAAAGTTGCACTATTCTCCCTTCTTAAAGCAACAGATTAACTCCTATATCGCTATGATGAGCTCTTTTCATAAGACTGTTATGATCAACTACTTTGTTTCATACTTGACAGCCATGTCATAGGTTAAAACATCAAAAACAAGTTAGAGAAAGAGTGGATGAATTAAAAACTATTAAAATAATGATAGATGAAGGAATGCTAGGAATGATATTAAGGTATTTTTTTCTCATTATATCGGTGATACTAGTGGATGGAAGTCTAATAGTTTCATTGAATTATCTATCGAGATCTTGTCTTCTTCTTATCATGGCTATAAGTTGCATATCACTCATGTTTAAGATTTGCAAATACAAGATTCTGAAGGTTAAATAAGACATCCCATTTAAGTGAACTAAAAACTTGTTAAAAATTTAGTGAAAAATATGAAAAAGTACGCTAAAGTGTATGCTATGCACCAAAATATGAAAAGTGCACTAAAGTGGTTTTCCACTAAGTTTGAACAATGATAATTATTAGTATTTGTTACTAATATAATTATTATTTAGTGGATTTGTATTCTATAATGTGAGAAGATCACAACGAATCAAATGGTGTCCAAAACAGAGCTAAGCTAAATAAGGTATCGATACTTGAAGTTAATGATAAAATAAGTGGAAGTGGTTATTTTATCACACATAAGTGGAGTGATGAAGCATACCTTAAAATGGTGGAGTATATAAAGGGTTTTTTGTCCCACATAAAAAGACAATAAATCTTAAATGGATAAAATAGGATTTTTCATGAGAATATGTTCCTATATGGTTGGGACACCCGAGTGGCTACTATATGGGGTGCTTTACACCTAACCACGTGCTCGTATCTTGGGCGATGGGCGCAATGTGACACTTTGAAGGCACACATTGCACTTTGCATGATTATTTGTTGTGTTGATTCAGTAGTAGCATGTTTTTGAAGTTGCGTGCTGATGTTGTTCTTTCAGTAGCTTCTGATAAGTTAATTCTAAAAGACACTCTGTTAAGTTTTCACCCATTAAGTGCTCAATAATTATGACATAAACTATGTGTTAATGATAATAATTCAATCATTAGCTACATGTTGAAACTAAATGTATAACGTTTCGTATTTTCCATTTTTTTCTCTTTTAATGTAATATTACTCCTTATTCAATCCTTGTAATTTCAAGATTTGTTTATAGTGGAAATATCTTTTTATATCATTCTTGTTGATTATATGCTTGTGCAAAGCTTAAACAATTGCGAATACGCATTTTAACGTAAAACCGAGCAACTTATCGAGACTTATATTTATTTCTTTTTCTCTTGGAAAATTATTTATATATTTTATTTTTATGGTTCATATGCTAAAACATGATTAATAATAAGTTTATGGTGTAAATTAATAAATAAAATAAGTTGAGGGTTAAAATTGAAACTTTATAAATTAACTCCACTCATCTCCCCAACTACTTTTCTTTAATGCCCAACCATAATTTTCATCTATAAATACTAACCCAAGTCCCTCTCTAATCATTTCATCACTCTAAACTCTCTCTTAAACTCTATCATTTCATCCAACAAGTTCATCTTTTGCAAGACATCTTTAAGAACAACTTATGAGTTTTTTATTTATTTGTTTATTTTATTTTCTTTTCTTACTTTCTTCTTTCACTTTCTTTACCACTTGGAACAACCTCTAGGACATAACTACTTAGTCACCAAGATGAACAAGTATGGTAAACTCCCATTTTTGAGGTCCAAGTTGTAAATATTCTACTTGATTCTTTCATACATGTTTTCTTGTCTTCTTTTCTTTTAAAACCTTTTTCATACTAAACCAAGTCACCAACAACTTCAATATTGGAAGGCTTATGTGGAAGTTATATTTCAGAAATTTTAAGGCTTTTACACCCTATTCTTTCATCTTTACAAAACACTAAGTGATCTACAAATCAAGAAGTGGATGAAACCAAACTGAGCCTCCAACCTATATTGAAAGGCTTGTGTTATGGTATGAAATGGTGATGTTGAACATTGGTTCTACAAATAATCTATACACCATACCCCACTTGAACACTTAGTCAAACTAATTAATTTACTTTAGTACTTTTATTTATATACTCGTGACCATCCGAATCACCCTTATGTGAAGATTTTGTGTAATGGTGATAATCTTGAGGTTTGTGGATATCCCCACCTCTAATACATGACTTGTATGAATATAACACTTGAGGTTTGTGGATTAGACTACCTTTAATGCATGACTTATATTTATATCTACATAATATTTAGTCAAAACCAAATCATAACATCAATTAAACCATGGTTGAATGTTATGTGTTAAGTTAGACATTATACTAATCTTATGATTTCTTACTTTGGACATCCAATAAGTGACTAATACTCATAAAGAACAAACAAAATATATGGTGTCCAAATAATACTTTCACGTATACTCATATTTGAAATTTTCCTACACCTTCAAATTGCTAAAATCTTAAACTTTGAATCCTAAACTTACACACTTTTGTTTAACTTTTAGGGTGATTTTGATGATTGATGTGTGAAAATATATATATTAATTTATTACAAAAATGATTTTCACAATTTAGTTTTAAAAATGGAATTACCTACTAAACTTCACACAATCGGCAAGTGTACCGGTCGTGGTATAGTAAAGTTTAGGTAAGACCGGATATCGAATCCGTGGCCACTATTGGCGGCTCTCAATAATAAACCTCTATCGACTTCTAACCTAAGTAATTTAATTATTTTAAGTATTTTTTTAATAAACAAAATAAATAATTTAACTAAAATTAATTAATCTAAACACGACGAGTGAAATAAACAAACTAAGAAATCAAACTTGGAAAGTT
>BJCO01713049.1:0-16744 GCA_018326465.1 Flaveria floridana | reverse complement strand
TGAACGAATGATGAAGATAATAATAATATTATCTACGTGTACGTATGATGTGTGAACACATGTATGTAAGAACGGTTATAAGAATGAAAGTATGTTTTAATATAAAACTAGAACTCACTCAGCAACGCTGACTTTTTATGTGTTTCCAGTTGGCAGGTAGTGTTGCTGGGGATGGCACGAGGCGGCTACTCAGCTCTTTTGGGATGGCATTCTCCTTTTGATAATGCTGCAACGTCATGTGTTGTGGGCCCATAATGCACGCAACACATTATGTTGTATGCCATTACAAGATTTCTTGAGGATTCCCATTAACGGGATTACTTAAGAAATCTTATTTATAATGTAAAAATTTTATATATTTATATTAGAGGTCACTGTTTATGACCCTATGATTGCTGAGGATTCGAATAAACGAGATTACTTACGTAATCTCAGGTTTCATATGCTTCCGCGGCAATCATAGTAAAGTTAGGCAATGTAAAGAAAACTTGTATTTTGTAGTCAAGCTAACGATGTAATGTATTGTAAAAGCTTTTATGATGAAATGAGAAAGTATATATTATTAATTCCGCTGTGTTATTTTACTTTATATATATTGTAGTGCGATGAATGACCAACCGTAAGGTGCCCGGGAAAGGGGGCCTTACATCTTTACCCCAATTATATGATTTACTTTAGGTTTTGCTTGATATCTAGAACAGAGACACGTGGCGTACATAACGTCAGGACGAGAAGCTGTGAGGTACATGAGAGATCCGATCATTCCTTGATACATAGTAGCATCCACCAGATCACCATTTTAGTCGGGTGCCACATCGTGGTTCGTGGCAAGTGGAGTCCCAGCAACTGTTGCTTTCTCTATGTCAAACCGACTAAGGATATCTCCTACATTTTTGGACTGATTTAGGAAGATACCATTTGGTGTTTGATGTACTTGTAAATCGAGAAAGAACTTCATCTCTCCAATGGCACTCATTTCAGACTCAGCTTTCATCACAAACTCAAATTCTTTACATAATGCTTCATTCTTGGAACCGAAGATTATGTCATCCACGTATATCTGCACCAGTAGTAAATCACAGTCCTTTTCCTTGATGAATAACATGCAGTCAATGACCCCTCTATGAAAACCATGTTTTAGTAGACGAGTAGAGAGTTTCTCGTACCAGGCTCGAGGGGCTTGATGAAGCCCGTACAAAGCCTTGTCTAGTTTATAAACTCTATCCCGATGATAAGGATCCTCAAATCCTTTGGGTTGACTGACGTACACCGTTTCACGGAATTCACGATGAAGGAATGCAGTTTTCTCATCCAGTTGATAGACTTTAATCTGCAAATAGGATGCATAGGCTAAGAAGATACGAATTGCTTCCATCCTTGCCACAGGTGCAAACACTTCATTATAGTCTATGCCTTCGACTTGCCTAAACCCTTGAACGACAAGCCGAGCCTTGTTTCTGATTATGACCCTTGGTCATCTTTCTTACACTAAAGAACCTATTTTGTGCCAATTACTTTTGCACCTTTTGGTCTGTCCACAAGTGTCCAGACTCCTAACTGCTTGAACTGAAGGAGTTCCTCTTGCATAGCACTTAACCATGCCTCATCTTTTAAAGCCTTGCTGACATGCTTTGGCACAACTTGAGACACAAAAAATCGATAAGCACCATCGTGTACATATCCCTTTTCCATGACTGCAGCATAATCAGCTGAGTATAGTTGATTTCTTGTTTGAACTCCCGATAGAATATCCCGGATGATGTTGTCCAGGGAATGATGTACATTAACTCGAGTTCCGGGAGTGGTGGGTACTGCAACTTCATTGTCTAGATTCTGAACTGTTGGAGTATGGGGTTTAGAAGTTCCAGTTTCATCATGATCAGATACTTGGGTGCATTCGGTAGTGGGAACCTGCTCCTCCAGGTTTGCTGTCTCAGTTTCAACGGCCTCATCATCGGAGGAAGAATCACTTACTTCAAGCTCTCCCCCTAAAGGGCTAGAAGTATCTTCTAATGAAACCGATAATGTCGAGTCTTGTGTAGGAGTGATTAGAACATCGTACATCATTCGATCAGCTAACTCATCATCAGAATGGGAAGGAGGTAGATTGAAGGATTTAAAAAATCCATCATAGTCGAAGAAAAAGAAAAGTCCTTTTCCTACAGGAGGGTGGTGTATCTTTGTACAGCAATGTTGCACCACACTTCTACCAGACCAGTTGAGTTATTATAAACTCGTTTGTCTGGTATACTGTATCCAAGGAAGATACCTTCTTCTGCCTTCTCACAGAAATTCCGAGTCTCATTTTTCTTTAGCAGTATGCAGGGTGCACCAAATGGATCCAGATACTGTAAATTGGGTTTACGTTGTTGGAGCAACTCATAACAAGTTTTTCCATGACGTTAGCAACTACCTCGTTCCAGAATTGAACTGGCAGTTTTGAGTCAGCTAGCATCGTCCTTGTTGTTTCTATCAAGCTCCGATTCTTTCTTTCAGCAACACCATTCATATGTGGAGTGTAGGCAGATGTGAATTGATGAACAATCCCTTTCTCACGACAGAATGCCTCCATCCACTAATTCTTGAATTCTGTCACGTTGTCTGAACGTATTTTCCTAACTTTCAGCTTGTAAAGAGACTCCAATGTGGTAACAAGATTTTTGAATGATTCAAAGGTCTCTGATTTAGTTTCAGAAACATCACCCAAGTAATCTTGAGTAATCATCCGTCACCACAAAGCAGTACCAATCCCCGACTATGCTTTTTGTGCTGACTGGGCCAAACAGATCCATGTGTAGAAGCTCGAGAGGAATGTCGATAGAATTAACTTTCTTTGCTTTGTGAGACTACTTGGTCTGTTTCCCTTTCTTGCAAGCGACACAAAAATTTGGGAGCTGGAAATTCTTGACTGTAACTCCATCTACCATATCATTCTGAACCAAATGATTCTTCTTCCTGGGATTGATGTGTCCCATTCTCCTATGCTAGGAGACTGAATCTCATTCTGTTGCTTTTAACAAGAAGCACTGAGCAGTAGACTCAGTTGTGGAGGCTTTTGATATTCCAAGACATAAAGGTCGTTATATCTTGAAGCTGACATTAGAACGTTATCCTCCTTTATAACATACTTCTTCTTCAGTATGTAGCACCTCTTGTTGTCAAACATAACCTTGAACCCCTTATCATAGATTTGGGAGACAGAAAGCAAGTTGTTCTGTAATTGCTGAACCTAGTTGACTTTGTCAGACTTCACTTTCTCATTTCCCACTTCGCCTTTTGCGGTGATGTAACCTCCTTTATTTCCAGTAAATTATACGTGTCCCCCTTTACTTTGCTTGACGTTGAAAAGGAAGGACGAATTCCCGGTCATGTGCCTGGAAGCCCCACTATTAATAATCCAGGTATTAGTGATAGCGCTGTAGCGAACACCCTGCACATACAAAGGAAATGATTAGTTCAGGTTTGGGACCAATGCCTTAACTGGCTTGGGTGTCCCAGAGGTATCACACATCATGAACTCAACTCACTAACCTTCAGAGGATGAGGGCATATCTTTCTTTTTCTTGTCTTCACTACCAGACATGTTACTTAATCTTTCTTTCCATAGGTTAGGCTTGTGTAAGGCCTGTTTCTGGTAAACAGACGACTGGCTTATGATTTGAACTTTTGGTTCACTAATTATCCTAGATTTAACCTTAGGTGGCACGGCTTTGCTTTGAACTTGTCTGTGTTGACTTTGGTGTTTTGGAGGAGTATTAGATCTGATTTTAGAAAATCTTGGTTTTTCATCATCAAAAAGTTCAATTTTCCTTTTAGGTGTCTAATAGTAAGGACAATTTGGAGAGATGTGTCCTCGTTTTCGACAACTGTAGCAGGATCTCCCTTCGACTGTATGAGGAAAGCGTTGATGTGGGGTTGAGTTTGGTCAGAGGCTGGGTGGTTTCTGTTCCCTTTTAGATGTTTCACCTTGTTTAACAAAATTAATTATTTTGACATTTTGAACATCTTTTGCTTTCATTTTATTTAGATTTTGATGACTTGCACGTTTAGTGTTCATTGACTTAGACTGTTTAGGTTCTGAAATAGATGTTTGTAAACCTGGCCCTAAGTTAACCTTTTCAATTTTATCAGTCAAGTCCTCAACATACATCTTATCTTTAGATCCTAAAGTAGTATTCTTCTATTCAGTGTCAGACTTCACAGGTTTACCCACAGAATCTGGATCACTGACAAGAGGAGTAGACACCACATGATCCTTAACCGGTTTATTATTGATTGGTCTATATTTAGTGTTCAAAAGGATAGCATGTGGTGGTGGTACTACTTTATAACCAAGACCTTCCCGCCATTTCGTTCTTTCACTAAGTTTTGAACTATGTGAGAAGAACTCGCCAAACTGTGCAATTTTTGTTTTAAAGATTCAACTTTGACTTGTAAAACTGCTTTTTCCTTTTTAGTTTCTTCTAAAGAATTTAAATAGAACAACCTCGGTTTTCCTTAACTATTTCCCTAACAATTCTATCTTTTCTTTGAAGCTGCACTCATTTTGTTTTAATACTCGATTTGCTTCAGTGCAGAGTTGTAAATCATGTACTAGATTATCATTGTGTTCTAATAACCTAGCAAACTTTAAATCAACGCTTTCTCTAAATTTATCACATTCAGTACAAGCATGTTTTTCAAATAGTTCATCTTTAGAATATACCTGTGAAGTACCAGACGAATCAGCCATTAATGCAGTGTCAGAGTCTTCAGTGACAGGAGTATCTGAGTTTGTAGCACTTATCTCTTCTTCAATCAAATGATCAACAACATCCATAGCTTCTTCAATATCTGAACGTGTATGCTCAGCTGTGATGTCTCCCTCACTAGCAGATCCATCATCCAAGGTGTCAACTAATGCAACATTTGATTCATCCTAAGATACGAATCGAAAGGACCAGTCTTGTCCTTCATCACCTTGTGCAACCAAAGCCTTTGACTCTTTACTTGAAGATGATGCTCCAATCTTATCCTTGTCTTGACGGTTGAACGTAGGAAAAGGATTTCCATTTCCGGTCTTCTTTGGCTTTACACACTCGCGTTTGAAGTGCTCCCTTTCTCCACAGTTGAAGCACATGACCTTGGTTTTATCAAACCCAAATGTCGTATCTTTAGTAGCAACCAAGTTCTGCCCCGTCTTTTTAACAAACTTCTTTGCTCTTTTGACAGTGTAGCCAAGTCCCACATAATATCCATACGTTCCAGCTCAGTTTTATCAACTTGCTCGTAGTCCTCGTCAGCAAGATGATAGTTCCCAATCTTACCAGCAACTAATCTATCATACGATTGAACAACAGCAGCTAGAAAATCCATATGTTCTTTAGCAACTTCCACGGTGACATTTTCGAGATTCTCGGTCTTTAACTTGGTAGTATTAGCCTCAGGAACAATGTGTTGGGTTCTGGGTGACCCTAATATTTCGGTTCCCGATGAACAGCTTTGGGAAGGAGCAGAAGAGTTAGATACAAACGTCGTTTGAAGCGGTGCGCCTGATGAGCTAGGGGTTGGAACTGAATTGTATAGTGCAGGATTCTGAGTATAGGATCCTTTCTTTGACTTGTATTTCTGACGCAGTTCTTCCTCTCTTAATTTCAAAAAGAAATCATTTATGTCTAATGTAGCAAGAGTGTCGTTTTGTCTCAAATTAGACCAAATGGATATCATTTGTCTGGCAGACCATCAGCAAAGCTAGAGACTTTATCTTCCATGGAGGTGGTCACGCCATGAGTGTGTAACTCACTCATCAGATGATAGAATCTAATATTAATATCATCTAAGCTCTCTTTTCCAATTGGTGAGAAATTGTCAAATTCCTTTTTAAGAGCTTTTGCCTTCAGTGCTTTCAGAGTTGCATTGCCTTCGTATCTCTTTTCCAAGTCCTCCCATAATTTCTTTGACTGCTTGTTCTTAGAAAACTGATAAAATATGTCCTTAGGTATAGACTGAGTCAACAAGGCATATGCTTTCTTTTCAGCATTATGCATAGTCTTCTAGTATTCACTCATTCCTCCCAAAGTCAACTTTACCCCATTAGCACTGACTGGTACCACATAACCAGTCTCAATAGACATCCATAGATTGGGGTGAACTCCATTCAGGTAGATTTCAAACCGTTGTTTCCACTATGGGTATTCATCCAACGTTAACAGCTTTGGCGGTTTGTTATGGTTCCCGATCTCACTTTCCAAAAGTAGATGATGCTAGATGCGTGAAACCTTTCCAGCAGTAAATGCAGAGAACTGATCTTCCATTCCTTTAAACTTGGTAAACTTTGAACATGACAGATTTACTCGTGCGAATGAGCTATGCGACTGTGTCATTCGTGCGAATGAAGGATGCGAATGAATTCAATCGTGCGATAGGATTCAGTCGTGCGAAAAAGCAGGACGATTGGAATCAACCGACTGAAGTAGTTTAACCATGCGATTGAGTGAGGCGATTGAGTCCAGTCGTGCGAATGAGTGTATGCGAATGGGATCCAGTCGTGCTACTAAAGGCTGCTGTGTTTGAAAAATTGAATTTTTAACACTTTGACACACGACACGAAATTTCCAGAAACCCTAATCTGCCGTTTAATGAAAAAATCGAACTTTTAACACATGCACTCGTCAAAAACACTTTTTGAAGAAAAAAGGTGAATCTTTTGAATGAAAACGTTAGTTTTGACACCAAAACCAATTGAATCCACGCAAAATCACGAGCCTAAGCTCTGATGCCACTTGTTAGGACCGTGTACGTACGGAGTACTAATGGATTCTATATGAGACCAGATTAAATAGCCTGGAATTCTATTTGATTGGCGATCCAATCAATGAGAACGAATAACCTGATTGATCTAACTATATAACAAACGTTAAGAACAGATTGGAATCGATCAGGAACGAACTATGAACTTGGATTTGTGACTTGGAACGCTCTAGACGGCTAGGGTACGAAAGTATTCAAAGTCTTATGTTTTTCCATGAATTATATGGTATTTATAGGTTTTCAGTGTTCATTCGTACGACTGAGCTATTAGCATGGTTCAGTCGTGAGACTGGATCATGCGTCTGACTCATACACACGACTGAAGGTTCAGTCGTGTGACTGAATCAATCTTATGTCTCAATCATACGACTAATCCAGTCACCTGGTTCAGTCATGCGACTGGTCCATAAGTATGGTTCATTCATGCGTATGGGCCGTAAGTATGGTCCATTAGCATGAATAACCACATTACTAAGTTAAACACATTTCTAAGTTCTTATTGACTTAAAACTATGTAAAACAACATCAAACCTATATATTAAGTTCATACCTGTGAATCACATTCAATATAATGATAATATAACATAATCAATCACAAATAAACATCACAATGCATTTTATATATCATTAAGATCATCACATTACATCATATTACAGCAGTGTAAGACATGAAAGACTTCTACATTTGAGATCATAAACTAGGTACACCAAGATGTATCAACAATTTGTGGTAATAATGAACACTCTAATGAATTTAGAATATAATGTAGTGGATTCGAAGAAAAACACAAGAGCAGTGTCAAAAACCCTAAAAACCCGATTAGGGTTTTCACACTTTTAAGAGTTTTTCAACTCAAAAACCTTCTGTTTGATGATGTTTTGGACAATGATAAACAATACCCGTGTATTGTCATATCAAATAATCCATAGAAAACTTGTTTGTTTGAAATCTCAAGCTATAAAATCAAAAACACACCTTCAAAATGCATAAACAGATTAAAAAATCATGTTTATTTGCATTCAATGATGTTATGAGTAGAAGAAGATGAGTTTTGATGATTGAATAGATTGTAGAATGTGTGTTTTGAAGCTAATGAACCATCAACATCATGTTTAATGATTGAGAGGATCAAAATCAATGTTTGATTGAGCCAACGCTCTGATACCAACTAATGAAAATCAACTAGTCAAATATATTGAACATGAACTTTGAAAGAACAATATTAAATATGACAAGGTTGATTTCTCCAAGGATCTTTGCAAATCTCTCACAAATCAATCAAACACTAACCATGGTGCGGAAACTCATGATGAATGTGTATGCTTTCAGTGTGTGTGTTGTGTGTTAGAATGCACGAGAATAAACTGCTTGTTTGATTGATAATTTGTTCAAAAAACTTACAAAGGATTAGGGTAGAGTGCTATTTATAGCCTATACACAAAAGCTATATACAATTACTAATCTACCCTTATGTAAATGAAATTACATAAAAATTTATCCTAAGTCTATAAGTCATCCACTGTAGGAATAAGTCATCCGCTATGGAGAATTACTCATCCGCTGTGGATCTTGTTTGTTCATCCGCTGTGGTGAAGATGTTCATCTGCTGTGAGTATAATACTTCATCTGCTATGAAGAAGTTGTTCATACGCTGTGGGAGCTGTTCTTCATCCGCTGTGGATTACTTCATCCGCTGTGGATTTCTTCATCCGCATTGGGTGACTTCATCCGCTGTGGACTTCTTCATCCGTATTGGTTGACTTCATCCGCATTGGGTGACTTAGCAAAATTTCTTTATCTACAAAATCTGAAAAAGAAATTTACACATATGTTATTGATTATTATGAATGTTAATGACGTTAATGTGTTTCTAATGTATGATTTGTATGTTAAAACAGATTTGGTTGATTGTTTGATAATGGCAAGCATCATAGTTTCTTGCATTAATTCTTATTGCACTTTGTTAAGTCCAACAAAGATGAAGTCTTCCGAAGCTTCGAAGATGAATTCTTTTAAAGACTGACCAACTTATATAAGTTGGTGAAATCTCCATACTTTTCTCAACTGTAAAAGAAGTACCTCCTAAAGTGATAGTTTGAGAATTTCACCTCTAAATCAGGTGAAACTATGACTGAGCAATACATTAGGTATGTTGAAATTGTACATACTCTCATGGATGTTGGAGTTAAGCATGAGAATAAGGACATTATGAGAAAGTTCATGTTCCCTTTTCCTAGAAAATGGACTCACTACTATGTGTCCATTAAGTGAACTAAAAATCTCTCCACCCTTACTCTCACAGAGCTGTATGGTGTCCTTACTGGCTACTAGATGGAGATGAACATGCAGGATCCATCTAGCAGCTCTCCTAGCAATCATTAGAGTTCAGCCTTCCATGTGGTTGAAAGGGAGTACAGAGAACACACAACATCATCATATCTGATACCTTGAAAACTCATGAAAGGGCCCTTTCATCACCTTTTTAGAGACACCAAGGGATAGCTACATCCATGGAAGCCCATTCTAAGATACAAGCTCATCACAAGCCTTTATGTCTGCTGATGAAAGTTGTGCCAACTTTCTCTTCACTCTTGAAAAACTGGATTGTAGCCATCCAAATGACCTGGAGTATGTGGAGATAGTAAAACAGATGGTACTTCTCACTCGTAGAGCCAAAAAGTTCCATAAGAGGACTAAGAGAAAGTTTCCTAGTAATGTATCAAGTGGAAAGTTTGGACTGGGTAAAAGCAAAGTCAAGTGTTACAACTATAACCAGATGTGTCACTTTGCTAGGGAGTGTAAGGCACCAAAGTCAAAAAGGTGGCCATACACAAACCAGGCCAAACTACACTGAAGGAGCTCTAAAGACTAATAAGCGAAAGACGTAAGTTGTAGTTGCTGTGGAAGAAGGAGGCTTTGATTAGAGTTTTAAAGTTGAACATGTCTCTCCTAACCATGCCTTGATGACTGACCTTGATCAAACCAAGGTAATATAATATCTCTGTACTCCTGAGTACATTGCAAAAGTAAATATGTATAGGTCCTATAACTTGGAAGTAAGATATGACCTTGAGTTTTTGAATATTTTAAAAGATAATTTCAAAAGAGCTGAAAATGACTATAAACTTATAATAGAAGATTTAGAGAAAAAAATTCAACTCTTAAATATGAGCACCTAAATTACTGGACTCAAATTAAATATCTCATGACCAAGTTAACTAAATGCTTGGCTGAGCTTGTGATCAGCAAAGCCATGACAAAAAAGTGTGTTCTTAAAAGGGGAAACATTCAAGAACATCATATCCTCATCCTTTCATACAAAGATTTGTTATCAAACCAGGTAGGGACTGGGATCTAGTAAGATAGCTCCTCCATACACATTACTATCTGTAAGATCTCCAAGGTGTGAAACTAATGAATTTGAGCTGCCCCTTATAGACTCTATCCAAGAAGAGGATAAAGATGGAGAGGAGATGGTAAAGGATGAACTGGAATTGAGTGATGAAGTTCATCCTAAGAAGGGTCACTATACTCTTGGAGAGAATGAAGAACCAAGGATGACCAAATCTACTAGGAAGAATTTCATTAGGGTAGCCAAAAGAAAGTCAAAGAAAGCCCAAGAGATCAAAGCCACTTTCAACTCCAAGCAAACACAAGTCTTTATTTCTGCTGGATTTGAAGTGATGAAGACTGAATACTCAACTATAGACTCTAGTACCAGAAATTCTAGTTCACATTCAAACCATCCTGGTTAAAAGAAGAAAGTTGACCAAATGTGGACGATTACTTCACAGCCTAAACCATCCAGTTCCAAGAGCAAGCTTAACCCTACGAAGCCTGCTGCATCATACTTGAAGATGAAGAAGGAAGTGGAAAGAGATCAAACTCAACCTCTCCTCATAAGAAGACCCTTAAAAGTATACTAGTTGAATGCGTCATGTGTGGTGGTGCTACTCATTTTGCTGAGGATTGCATCTACAATCCTAAAAGTACCATCCATATGAACAAGAAGAAGACTTTAGAGAGGAAGAAGAAGAAAGCTTCGGAAGGAAAATCACTTTCCTTCAAAAGCTCCAAGGTGAACAAAATGAAAATAGCTGGAAAATTGCCTTTCGAAGAAAATTTGGTCTCAGAGAATGCTTTCGAAGCACTAAAGTCTACTACAGTGGATGCAAAAGCTTGCGAAGGTTAAGTTTCGGAAATTTCCGAAGTTGTCCAAACTTCCAAAATCTTAAAGGTCAAGTCTAGTCTTCCAATGATGGTGTGGAAGATAAAGGAAGGCCATATGACTAAAGTTTCTTCATTAACAACAATAAAGGATCCTTGGGTTTCTAACTTGATGAGCCCAAGACCAGCAAGGCTTGGGTTTCTAAATGTAACTAACTATTTCTTTTATGTATGAACAACTAAAAGCCAAGATGAATGTATGGATCATTGACAGTGGATGTTCTAGGCACATAACAAGCAATGGTTCTTTACTTAAAGGTTTTGAGAAACTTGATGGAGGGCCAGTTGCTTTTGGAGGAGAATCAGGTGGTTACATCACTGGAAGGAGAAAAGTCACTAATGGTAAGCTCAGCATTGAGAAGATAAACTTTGTCAAAGAGCTTGAGTAAAATCTTTTAGGTATATTTTAATTTTATGACTAGAGATATAACTTGTTCTTCAATGAGCATAAGTACATTGTTCTCCAGCCTGGGGTGGTCATTTCTCAAGAGCATATCCTTCTCAGAGCTCCTAGGAAACGTAACATGTACAATAGTGATTTATAGGAATCCTCCACATCTAGAGAAGTTTCAAGCTTTCTATCTAAAGCTAATAGTGATGAGTCTTTCCTTGGCATAAAAGAATGTGCCATGTAAACTTTAAGAATATGAATAAATTAATAAAAAATGATTTGTTAATTGG
Source organism: Flaveria floridana (assembly GCA_018326465.1). Lineage (NCBI taxonomy): Eukaryota > Viridiplantae > Streptophyta > Magnoliopsida > Asterales > Asteraceae > Flaveria > Flaveria floridana. The sequence continues at coordinate 5,046 of BJCO01713049.1, read as the reverse complement.
AATGCCAAAGAAAAAGTTTATAAGTGATGACCATTGTGTTGCATTTCTAAAAGGAAAGAAACACAAAGTGTCTCATAAGCCAAAGGAAAAGATCTCTATCATTAATCCCAAACACTTATTAAATATGGATCTCCTTGGCCCCACCAATGTAATAAGTCTAGGGAGAACTTCATACTGCCATGTGATCATAGATGGTTTCATAAGATGTACTTAGGTCTTATTTCTTAGAAGGAAGGACAAGACCCCTGAAATATTGAAGAACTTCATTCTAAAAATTGAGAATTAATGTGATCACAAGGTTAATATCATAAGATGTGATCAAGGAACTGAATTCAAGAACCAAATCCTTGACACAATTTGTGATAAAAAAAGGTATTACAAGATAATATAGTGCTCCTAGAATTCCTCAATAGAATGATGTTTAAGAGAGAAGAAACATGACACTTATTGAGGCTTCAAGAACTATGTTGTCTGACTTTAAGCTACCCATCACCTTCTGGGCAGAGGCAGTGAACACTACCTGCTATATGCCGAACAGAGTCTTATTGGTCAAGACATATGGTAAGACTTCTTACGAATTATGGCACAAAAGGACACCTTTCATTGGTTTCCTTAGGTCATTTGGATGTTCATGCACTATCTTGAATACCAATGATCATATAGTCAAATTTGCTGAGAAATCAGATGATGGACACTTTATTGGATACTCCTCCCAATCTAATGATTGTGCAGTACAATCTTAGAACTAGAGTAGTTAAGGAGTTAGTTAGTGTGACCTTCAAAGAACACACTCCCAATATGAAATGTTCCGGTCCTGATTGGCTATTTGATTTTGATTTAGTTACCAAGTGTTTTAACGGATCTTATGAAAACGTTTTAGGATCTATATGTAACATATTAGTAAGAGATCCTAACCCAATATTTGAGCTGAGAAGATCAAGTGAAAGAATTCCTTCAGCAACAGTGGTAACAAACCTTGAAGTTGGAAATCCTTTCAGCATAACCATGACAAACTCTTTAGCTGATACATCTAAGATGTCTACAAATTCCAACACTGAGTCATAAAACTAAAATAATGGGGTTTCCAATGTAGGAGGAGATGGGGATGGTAGTAATGATCAAGAATACCTTGATGCTAATAACCTCTCCACTAAAGACAATATTAATGATGTCACACCCTCATTGGATAAGTTTTACTCGATAAGTATGCTGACGTGGTGGATGATAATCAATCACCATATCTAAATTTCTCCAATTTAGATCTATCCAACCAACTTGCTATGATTCCTCAACTGAGAATCCATAAGTCCCATCCAACCACAAATATCAATGGAGATGTTGAGACTTGGATGAGAACAAGAGGACAAAACGTATGATAACAATGTTTGTCTGTACTCTTGCTTCTTGTCCCTGATTGAGCTAAAGAAATTTGAGGCAGCTTTGAAAATTGGAAGTTGGTTTAAAGCAATACCAGAGGAGTCGCTTTAATTCTAAAGACAAAAGGTTTGGAACCTATGTCCTCTTCCTCATGGGAAAGACCACAATAGGTAGGTAGTGTGTTTTTAGAAATAAGAAGGATGATAGAAGACTTGTCATCATGATCAAGGCAAGAATAGTAGTTCAAGGGTACCCTCAAGAAGAAGGGATTGACTACATAGATGTTTTTGCTCCTACATCAAGGCTTGAAGCTATTAGGATATTCCTTGCTTTTGCTGCATCCAAGGATTTCAAGGTCTACAAACTTGATGTCAAGTTTGCATTTTTATATTGGGTGATAGATGAGGAAGGGTATGTCAAATAGCCACCTGGCTTTGCATAACCAGATCATCCAGATTATGTCTGCAAGCTTGATAAAGTTACTTATGGGTAGCACCAAGCTCCAAGGAAGTGGTATGAGACACTGTCATAGTACCTAGTCTAACTTGGCTACAAGAGAGGTAGTATTGACACACACTCTTCATCATAGGAGCAGGGAATGACTTGATGTTGGTTCAAGTTTATGTAGATGGCATCATATTTAGGTCAAGTAATCCAAAGCTCTGTAAAGATCTTGAGAATCTGATGAAGAATAAATTTTAAATGAGTACCATGGGGGAACTCAATTTCTTCCTAGGAATTCAAGGGAAGTAGGTTGACAGTGGAATCTTTATAAACTAGTCAAAGTATATGCAAGACATACTAACCAGATCTCATCTAACTGAGTGCAAGGTTGCTAAAACACCCATTGCTAGACCGCTTTCTAGGACCTGATCTTGAGGGCGGAGTGCATTGATGAACATCTTTATAGGGCCATGATTGGGTCTCTTATATACCTTATAGCCAGCAAGCCTGATATCATGTTTGCTACATGCATATGTGTAAGATATCAAGCCAACCTCAAGATGTCACACCTGGTTTCTATTAACAGGATTCTTAGATACCTATAATTAGCTCCTAAGCTGGGACTTTGGTGTCAAAAGGACCCTGACTATAATTTGTATGCATATATAGTTAATTTTCAGGCCTTCCTGGGAAAACAGTTTCTGAAAGAGAAGAAAATTAATAAAAATATAAAGTTGTTCACATAAATTTCAAAGCCGAATCAGCATCGATCTGAATCAAAACTTTGCAACAAACGCACCTTCGCGTCGACGATCTCGCTGTATTGAGAGAAAGCTTCTTCGAGTGATCGGTCGGTGGTGGCCCATGCGAGGCCTCCAACGAAACAACGGTGCTCAACGTCACCAGAAGCCATTAATGAATATGAAGGTGATGGAGATTAGAAATAAAATCGAGCATCAGAGATTCAGAGGTTCAGAGGTTTAGATTGAACACCATTATCTCCGGCGAGATAGATTCTCGGTGTACATCTCCGGTCGCCGGAGTGGACAGTCGCCGGAAAGGCGGCTCGCCGGAATGAAAGAAGTTCGCCGGAACCCTAAGGGATCTCCTTAGCCTCATCTGCATCTATCTCTCTCTATTCTCTTTTATGTGTGTTAGTGTTTTAGGGTTAGTGTTTGTGTGTGTGTTAATGGGTTAATGGGTTTTCAATGAAAGTGGGCTAACAAATAACAATTTAATTGTTAATTGGGTTTGTTTTTGTGGGCTAAATCTTAAAACAAGTGGTGTGGGCTAATAAAAAATTTTCTAAGGAAATTGACTGGTTGGGATTAATTGATTTCAGCCCGATGAAGAAATATTCAACGATTTTTTTAAAAGATTTAAAAAAATAAAAAAATAAAAAAACAAGCTGACGTGGCAGCTTGACCCCAGTTGCTAAGATAGCGTAGAGTGATATTTAAAAAATTATTTTTCCCGGGGGAGAATTATTATACAATTTTTGGGAAAAATACTTTTGGGGCGTTTGATTTTTTTTAAAATTTTTAATAAAATATCATCTTCAGAGGACTTTAAAACAGATAATCTCACAACGACACAATGCCGGTTTGACTCTTTTGTAGGTATAAAGAAAGAAAAATTGTCAGATTTAATTGCTCGATTTTTAAAGGTGGCAAATAATCTAAATAAGCATGTTCTAGATCTCAGTAATCATGAACAAATTCAAAAGCTTCTTGACTCTCTTCCGTCTGCATGGAATCATCAAGTTAAAATGCTGAAGCAAGAAAGCGGTTATGTCGACACAAAACTTATGGATATGATCAATAGGCTAAAATCTCTCGAGCTGGATATCCAAAGAAACGAATTTCAGCAAGCTGTGTTCCCACATCAAACTCACGCGCTTAATACTGGTTTTTTTCTTCTGTAACAAGCATTCTTGATTACAAAGCCAAGCTGATTGAAAAGATGAAATTATTGAGAACTGATTTTGATTCCACTGTTAAAATCAAAGAAAATTATGAAGCTCTGAGTCTTGATACTGACAGTAAACTTAAATTTGAGAGAAATGAGGATAATGAAGACGGAAAAGCTGATAAAAAAAGAAAAAATCTAAGGCTGATAAGATGTTGAATATCAAAGAAGAGGAACAACGAAGAATCATAAGGGTTTGCAACTGTGAAAAGAGCTTAGCTGCAGAAAGAATTATCTTAGGTCTTCTATTGAGACTGTTCAGGATATGTGTTCATCTTCTTGCAGACTCTGGTTATTTAGGATTTATAAGTCAAACAGATTGTTATTAGAAAATGAAACAGAATTAAAAATAATCAATCAGGAATTAAAGAAAATGAAATTGCTTTTTCAAGAAAACTTAATGAAGCATTGGCAGAAAATGATCTTTTAAGAAGAACCATTTTGGAGCGTTACATTGAAATTAATATTCTGAGAGAAAGGGTTGTTTTAGCTCAATTTGAAATGACACAGCTTCAAACAAAACTTGATAAATGGACCCTTTCACACATGAAAAAGGATGAGCTCATTGCTAAACAACAAGGGGCACGGGTAAAACATGGGAACGGATATCATTTAGATAGTGAAACTATATTTAATTCAGTTCCACCTCCATCTACTCTATGTTACTCTCCAATTCCCAAACTTCATTCAACAAATGATTCGATTGAAGCTGTAGAAACTAATAGTTAAAATGCAGGTTTAAGCGGCGTTAATCATAAAGAGGTTAGAGATGTGCAGGATTCACCTGTAGGTTTGGGATTCCTCAGGCATGGGTATGATAAGAAGATTAATGATGATTCCACCTCTGATGCTCCAAAACCATTACCAGTTGCTTCTCCAACCTTTTTCAACAAATTCCAAATAGGTAACATTCCTTCATTTGTTCCTGTCAGGTTTGTCAAAGAAGGAACAGTTGTCGAATCATCAAGCTCTCAGAATCCTATAAACGATGCCGACACAATAGGAGGTATCAATGCCTGGTAGAAGCCTGTGGCACTCAGGTAGTCTATCATTCTTTGTTTGTCTGTTTCTTTATCTACCTGAGGTTCTTGTGTAGCAGCCACAGCCTCTTGCACAGGACTTTCTTGAACTGGCGAGAGAGTGGGAACATGCTTGTATAACCTTTGTTGTCTTTTCTTCTCTTTGATCTCAAGAATAATTCTTGCATCTTCAGCTTCCTTCCTCTCTCTTGACATTTCCATGTCAGCCAGATTATTT
>BJCO01713048.1:0-15160 GCA_018326465.1 Flaveria floridana | reverse complement strand
TGACTCAATCATCTAGTTCAACCGTGCGATTGGACCATTCGCATGGTCCAGTCATGCGACTGAATCAGGACACTTAGTTAAACACATTCTTGAACCTTTACTGATTGAGAACTATGTCTCACAACTGTAAACCTATATAACATGGTCGTATATGCGTGTAACAATAAATAATGTAAGTAGATATAACATTAAATAACCAACAACCATATATAGAAGAGATTCTCATTATATTGATTCAACATTACATATGAGTTACAAGAAGAAGTTCTATTACATTTAAGCATACTAGACTAGAACTGGGGACATGTGTACCAACAGACATCAGCAGATGTCACCTGATAGTGACATCTAACCGTTTTACATAAACAACTAAAAATAACTAAAACTACTGAAGATGTCCACAACAGCTGAGGACATATTCTTACAAAAGAAGCTAAGTATTAACTAATACTACAACTACTGAAAACAAACTACTGTACTACTTATTACAAACTACTAATTACAAACTATTGAAAAGTAAACCATCACAACTACTAAAGAGTACTACTTCAGCTGTTGTGACAACCTCTAAAGACTTGGTCTTCAGACTTTGTCTTCAGCTGATGTCTTCAGACTTTGTCTCCAGTACTTGTCTTCAGACTTTATCTTCAGTACTTGTCTTCAGACTTTGTCTTCAGTACTTGTCTTCAGACTTTGTCTCCACTACTTGGCTTTAGACTTTGTCTTTAGTACTTGTCTTCAGACTTTGTCTTCAGCTGATGTAGTCTTCTTCAGTTGTTATGATGTCTGTGGGACTTAAAGATTTTTCTGATCTGGCTCATTGGTTCTTTTGGTCCAACATAAAACAAACTAACTACTAAGGTAAGTCCAACCTATACTTGATATTCAATACTCCCCTTAGGTTGGACCTCACCGGCTTCATCTTGTTTCTCTTCTTGAGCTCTAGCCTTGTCTCCCACTTGACCTTCATCCTCCTTTGCTTTCTCGGATGCTTCCTGTTCAGCTCTAGCCTCTTTCACTACATCATCTGCATCTCTATCAGTCTCTTCTTCAGTATGTGCACTGGCTTGAAGTAATTGCTTTGTGAAATCTTGCACGTCCATTCTTGTCTTGTCAGCTTGAATCACTTTCTTAGTAAGCTCCTTAACCTTAGTTCTCACTCCCTGAGCTTTGTTAGCCACTCTCATGAATAGACTGGCTTCAGTCCTTAATTCAGCTCTAGCTCCCGCTTTTATATGCTTTCCACATAAAATCTTTAGATCCTCATATCCAAACAGAAACACTCCTTCAGATCAAACAATCAAATCTCTTGATCACCTTTCATCCTTATCACTGCTTCCCCAGTATTATTGTCATAAAACCATTTGACAAAATCTTGTAGCATCGGGGGAAGTGGATTGGGCACTCGTACCCTGTTTATATTTTTGGCAGGCTTTAATTTCAACACAATCTTACCCTTGCCAGTGGCCTAATCCAAGTCTTTCTTAGACCTCCTTGTCTCAGGCTTCATGTAACCGAAGGCTTCAAAATTGTCATTCGGCCCCTTCTTTATTTCTTTATCTAGCAGCATAGCCCTTTCACTTGCATCCGCGTCTATCAATGGAATCTCAGCCAAGCTCCTCAAATCCCACCTAGGCAAGGTCTTAAATGCCTTCATCTTATTCAGATAGTAAATCTTGCCTCCTCTCCTCTTGACCATGAACAATTTAAGCTCAGCATTGTATATCCAGCTTATAATCTTTTTATCAGCATCCTTCTTTCTAGCTTCTTGAATGTTTTAGAATAAAGGAGTTATCTCCCCTGGTTCCTTCTTCTTTTCAAACCAGTCTTCCTGAGCAATCTCAATCACATCTCCCTCAGTCAACCCTCTTTGAGCCACATACGTCATTGGCCTCTCATCCACCTCATATAATACTCTGACTCTGAGCTATAATCAACAAGTTACTCATCATGCTCTTCTTCTTCATCAACTAGCCTTATGTCAGGCTCTTTCCCCTTATCTTTATCACCCTTTTCCACATGCACCTCCTCTCGAGTCAAATCCTTCTCAATATCAAACCTCAGATTGAATTCAACCTTAGATATTTTGATTCCTCCTACATCCACCTCTTTCTCAACACCACTAGCTTCAGCATGTACATGCATATCACCAACACCAGCTTTATTTGTGTCAACATCAAAACCTGTTTCTATGATCCTCCAACATTGAGGAATTCATACTTTGAGGTATCAATAAGGTTATTCAACTCAACTTTAGTTCTTTGATTTGGAAGGCCGACCGTTGCTTTCAGTTCATTCAGCTCTTTAAACACTGTCTTTATCAATTCCTGTTGATCCAACACCATTTTCTTCAAACCTTCAATAACCACATCCTTTGCCTTCTCCCTTATCTCTTGATTTACTAACTTCCTCTTAATCATGCTCAGTTCATTTGCCACTGATGCACTGACATTTCTGATCACAAGTTAATCTAGGTCACATCTAGCATCTTTCCTACCAGGTTGTTCTGAGAAGGCCTGATCAACTTCTTCTTCAAAATCATACACCTTTTCTTTTGCATACCTTTTCCTCTTCTTTATTGCTTCTTCTTGTTTTTTTCTATTTTCCTCAACATTTTTTGTTTTCCATCTCAATCAATCGCCTAAGGTAATTCCACCTCTCAGCTGGATACATGTTTTCTCACAGATGAGGGATCTTTCCACTGAAATCGTGTCTAACTGTGGAATAGTCAACAAATATCCTTGTATTCATTTATGCCAGTCTTTTGATTTCACTGTGTCTTAGCATATTTGGAATCAGATCATCAATTAATATATGGACAAACCTCAAGTATAACAACCACTTTTATTTCTTCAGGGCCATAATATTCTCAGTCATACAATCAAAAATAAGTTTTGCAATATTGGCCTTTTGACCATTGCAAAAGATGATCATAGCCCTGGCCAAATGTATATTCAACTTGTCTGATCCTCCCTTCCTATGATCCAGACACATAATAAAGACGTGGGCTATGACTGGGTCCGAGAATGATGTTCTCTATTGATGTGAAGTCAATAAGGATCAATATCATGATTGAGTCAATGATTAAGTAGAGAAAATACTAAATTAAAGAACATTTAATGCTGTAAAGATACTCATAAATGCTTTTGTATTAATTGATGAACAAACGGGTTACAAAGGTTTCTAGGGTTTCAACAATAGTGAAAAGACAACCTTAGAACCTTGAATGTAGTGTACAAGGTATCTGATAAATGAAAAACCTGATAGGAAAAACTTACATATGATGTATGTTCTATTCTGTTTATAGGCTGACATGAAGCCTGTACAAAAAGACTAAACTAACCATACAACTATTACAGATTAGTAGATGTTCATCCGCATTGACTAATGCGAATGACTTGGGCTTCATCAGCATTTCTTCATTTGTGTTCAACAATAAGTGTTTGGTCATCAGCATTGACTAATGCAGATGAACAAACATTTGTCAGCATTTCTTCAGTGCATCCGCATTGGCAAATGCTGATGAACAAATACTTGTCAGCATTTGTTCTGACTGTCCACATTTGGTTATGCAGATGAACAAATACTTGTCAGTATTTCTTCTTCGGTCATCCTTATAGAAAAAATGTGGATAGCCAACACTTAGTCTGATCTTCACCCACATTACTTTTTGTACTTGTGGGAATCTACCAATAGAACAACCATCACCCGTCACTTGAATTGGCATATATGATCCTTTCAGGGTCCAACAATACTCCCCTAAGGATTATACAGCCTAAGTACTTCAAGGGTTTGATGGTGGGTGAGGTTGTGAAGATCCTGTTGGGTTTTCTGCAGGTGCTTGTACTGGTGATAATGGAGATGTGCCTGGGTCTGGAAGTTTGGGGTTAACTATGGCCTTGATCGTATTGGAGAAGTCTCTATCTTCTTTCATCTTGTCTCTACTCAGTACATGAATTGTCATCTGGCTCATAGCATAAACAACTTCAAATGGCATCTTCCTTAGAGATACGGGTTCCCTCACGACAACAGTGGATAACCCATCTCTGTGGATCAAGAGAGATCCATTAGCATCAACCTCTAGCTTCACAATGCTTCCAAGATTAAGAGGAGTCTTTTTCTTCTTTCTCTATTCTCTCCTGTCCTTGTTTTGATCATAAGCCATCTTTAAGATCTTGATGCATTTCAGAAAGAAATACATGTCAGCCTCTCTAAGCTTGTTATTGATCTCTCTAAAGTGTCTTTAAAAGATGTAGTGGATGTAAGATTCATCAAACAATCTTACTTCATATCCACTAAATAATTGAATTTCTGCACCCTCTTTACCTTCCCACTTCCTTTTAGTCACCAACTCATATGTCTTTTCATCATAATAGACATTTGAGATTGGGAAAGAAGTATGAGTACCAGCCACCATTTTTCCCTTTAATGTTTCAGTTGGTTTTACATTCAATTTAGGAAACATCAACAATTCAGTCCACTTTGCTTTACTTCTTTTGTCTAGGGGATTTCTGAAAGTCTAGTCCTTTCTCAAGCAGGCAGCTTTTAGTGAGTCAAATTTCTTAGTTCTTTTGAAGATATTCAAAATCTGTTCAAACTCATATCCCCTGTACATTGTTTACTGATTGATGAGCTCAAGATTTGCACGTTCTTTCAGATCATGAATCTATAAGGAGTTCACAAGAGCAGAGTACTCTGTGAAGAGTTGCACAAGCCCTGAGGTCCTTTTGATCATGAACATGTTCCAGTCACTATCATACTTCCAATCTATGATCTTTACATCCGTCATTCCCTCTGAAGCAGGCACACCCTTGATCATCTCTGAAGTGGTTAACCCCTCTTGAAGCTTTAATTGAGAGGGTTCAATGAACCATTCAGGATTTCTATTGAGTATGGGTGCCAAGACATCATATTCTTGATTGGTGAGCTGGATATCTTAAGTAGTGAGTCTAGATCTAGCTTTTCTCCCTACTACCTCTTCTTCAAACTTCTTTAATCTACCTTTCCTTTCATTGATCGTCTGGAGGATTGCAGCTCTGAGAGAATTAGTCTTCATGTTTCCCAGTCTTCTCTTTGTATATCCTTGTTTTGAAAGATAATTCTTCATTTCCCTGTTAGTCATGGAGTAGGGATCAGGATAAGGAGCTTGAGAGGCTTTAGTTTGTCTTGTGGTTGGGGTGGTGAATGTGACTGGGGATTTGACTGATTGCTTCTCATACTCAGTCACATGTGTTGGGTCAAGAAGAAGATTCACTTTCCTTACTTCTTCTACCATTGACTCATAGGTCATCCCGGACACTTCATCAGCATCATAACCATGATTGATCAGAAACATGGCATTGATCATCAGGTCATCAGTTTGTGCCTTTACCACCATCTCCTCCATTGAGGTTTCTACCTTTAAGGGGCTGTTTTTTACTACAGTTTCATCAACTTACTATCCTCTCTCTATCTCTCCTTATTCCAAATCAATTATCAATCATCTCTTCTACTTTTTAGCCTTTTCATGCTTTCAAGAAATTCAGCAATAGCTGCCAAACTCCTTAGATCATATTTCTTCTTTTTCATGACAGGCCATCTTCCTCTACATGCCTTTTTTCCCTTTGCCTTCTCAGACATGTACTCCCTCTTTCTTCAGTAGGTGTGTACATAAGGTCTGGATGAGGATGGCATTGATGATTCACCTGTTATTGTTGTTGGTTCTACAGCTTCCTTTTCAGCAGCTTCTTCTCTTTCTTTTAGCTCTTCACACAATTTTCTGATGAGCTCTTTTTTCTCTTCAGAAAGGGTTACTGCAAGGACAATCTGCATACTCAACTCTCTCTCGAAAGGTACTGGAGATTAAGGAATCACCACTATGTGCTCTACTGGAGGTCTTGGGTCTCGAACAAACTCCCAAAGCTCATCATCAATAGTAAACTCTCCTGTATTATAGTTGTCAAGTTCCTTAATCAGATCCTTTAGATTAGAGTCTTGGTCAGTGGTTTCTTGAAATGAATAGACAACCATGGCTATACTTTGTTATGTCTCTATTTAGGGTTCATCTTCTTGTTGTTCTTGCTCATCACCTTCAGTTGCATGCTCCTCAGCTAACTCTTCCATGATTTGGATCAACATCTCCAGTTCTGAGATCCTTTTCATTAAGGTCTCAGTTTGTTTACTGAGATCAGTGATCAACTCAGACTGGCTTTCAATCAAGCTTTCTTGTTCTTCCATAGCAAGAGTCTGTATGGTTAGTTTGTCAACATGCCCACTGATTTCTTCTCTTGCTTGATGGAGGGCTGCCTTGAGATCATGAATTTCTTTGTCTTTCTTTGAATTTTCAGCCTCATGTTTTTCTTTTAGTTGTTTAATCTCCTGTTCTTTCTCATCTAACTCAAGAAGTCTGTCTTGAATGATGTCAGATTTTCTATTCAACAATTTTTCTATCCTTTGAACTTTCAGTAGAAGCTCATTAATCATTTCATCCTTCTCATCAGGTTGATTGATTCTTGATTCAGCAAAACTTTCAGATGGACCTACTTCTGACATGACTTGTCTAGCTGGCATCCTCATAATATGACCCTCCTCATCAAGAGATGATTCAGAATCATCTGAAGAGCTGGTAGATTCACCAGACTCAACAGATTGAGTAGCTATAGGAGAAGTGTGAGGTTGAGAAAAATGTAACAGAGACATATGTGGAGACTGAACAGGTGATGTGATGAATGGTGAAGCCATTTGAGCTTCTTGAACAGAAGGTCCTATGTGAAGATCACCACCTACATCAACATGTGGTGACACGGGCCTTTGTTCCTCCACTGCTTCATCAGCATGCTCATCAATAGGTTTTTGATCATCAGCAGCTTGTTCTTCTTCTTCTTCATGCATTGTCTCATCTTCCGGAGCTTCTTCTTGTTGATAAACCTGTTCCAACATCTAAGGAAGTAGTGGAAAGAAGGTTCCACTATAAAAGTTCCTTGGACCCCTCTTCTTTATGTAATTGTATGACTTGGCATGTAATGAAGAATGTTCATTACAGGTCCTACTGGTGTTAGTTGGGGAAATTCTTCATTGATGACGCATTAGAGGAATCTTGGATACATAAGGAACATGTGTCTTCTTCCTTCTTGAATGTTAGACACCAGGCCATTGAAGACATAAGCAGTCATGTTGAATGTCCTGTTGGTGCATAGAACACAGATAGATGATGATGTGGTCATAGGGATGTCATTCCATCCTGTCTTTCTTTTGGACAGATAGTGTTGGATTATATGAATTAGTAATCTCCACTATACATCAACCAACCCTTTCATAATCTGCTTCCCTTCGTATCCTCCTTCATAACCAATGTTGGCAAAGAAGGTCATAATCTCCTCATCTTCTAGCTCATGAGGTGTGTCAGCATCATCACCAAACTCTAGACACTGTCTCACAGTTTGTTTAGTGATGGTAAGGGTCTGATCATCAGTAGTTCTACCTGATAGAGTCTTGACTCCATTTATCTCTGCAACTTCAGTTGTACTCCAGAAAGATCTTTTGAAGTTCTCATAAATGGCAGGTCTCACTAAAATAGCATGAGTAACTCTGGTAGTGGATATGAAGCTAATCATGTCTCTGAGTCCTTCTGCTTTAAGGACTTCAGGGTCAAGGAATCCAGTAACATTGTGAACTTTACTCCAAGTGAGGTTTGCGATTAGATTCTGCACAAGATGCATATGAGTTAGATATTGACAATAAATCATCAATTACATTGGTGAAATCAAGCTGATTAATTTAACTTTGACTTTTGGATGGTCAAAAATAGGCAATCAAAGGTACTGTCTCATAGAAGTTTGACTTAATCTTGATTTTGCAATGTATGACCAGTTTTGTTGAGTATTATCTGTTATTTTGATGTTGGTTTTTTGAATAAAATCCCTTTTTACATTCAACCAACATTTTCAGTTTTATGATCCCCTGTTCATGCGAACGTTAATTAGGGTTTTGAAAATCACTTGTTTGTGTCTATTTTTGAAATCATTTGTGTGCTTCAACTCGGAAATGTCTATCAATCCTTAGTTTGTGGTCGATTTGAAATTATTTTAGTTTTAAGAATCTAATTTCGAAATGTATTCTTCAGATGTATCTTAAATTTTACGGAGAATCACCTTATTTTCGATATTATGATGGTTTAGGATCGAAATATAGGCAATATGAAGTTTGATGAACACTGAAATGAGAATGATGTTGATGAATTTGATGATGGATGAAGAATAGTAGGAATGGTTTTTCACTCATCGCACTATAGAGTCTCTTAAATTTGAAAAATATTAAATGAACTATAACAATCTGTTTAAATAGCCCTTTTAATGTCCTTTTTAAATTTTACAAGTGTTAAAAACAAGTGCGGTCGACTACTGTAGTAAAGGCGGAAGAATAAAACAATCAGCATTTGTTTACCGTAGCAAATGCGGAAGAGTAAAGTCTATCAGCATTTGTGTACTGTAGCAAATGCAAAAGGTTTATGTTCAGACACTTTAATACTGTAGCAAATGCGGATGTTTTAAGTTGTACATGTTTTTGCACTGTAGCAAATGCGGGTGTTTTAACTTAGTCAGCATTTGTACACTGTAGTTAGTACTGAAGAAAAATTGTCTTCCCGTATTCACTTCAACAAATGTGGATGAACAACTGAGTTGTCCGCATTTCTTGAACTTCATATATAATGATAGAAGAGTGTGAGCACACTTCTAATTTGTGATGATACAAATATAAAACCATGTTTAAGTATTGAATTTCAGCCATTTCTGAGAAATGTGGATGAGGAAAACAAATGCGGATGAACATGACTTTTGTTCGCATTAGTTTTCATACTTGAAAACTTTGTTGATATTTCTAGTGAGACTAATACGGCAGAGTTAACCTATCCGCATTACTTTCACTTGTGTTTTTCATAACTCAAAACTATTACCCGCATTGGTTATGTGCTTTGGGTTACCTTCACCCGTTTTAACCAATGCTCTTACCCGCATTAAGTTTTGAACTTGTCAACACTTAATGTTTCTGATGTGGATAGTGTTGGTTGTTTTTGCTTTGATGCTTGATCTTTATGAAGTTGTGTCATTTGCTTTTTATGAAGCTGTGTCTTTTCCTTTTTATAAAGATGTGTCTTTTGCTTGTTTCTTATGAAGTTTTGATTCTTTCTTGGATTGTCAATTCTTGCTTGGATTGACATGTAAATCAGAGGTGATATAAGTTTCCCAGTGTTGACTGATCTTGGACTTTTATGCTTCAAGATGTCTGTAAAAGCTGAGAAACTATGGTATAACTTCTACACCAATACAGTCAGTTTTTCAGATTTTTGAAACAGTTTTTGATTTTTTATATTTTAAGAAAGGAAAAATCTGTACAAAATGTTCAAAATTTGAATTACTCCCCCTAAAGTTTATATCTATAAATGATAGAAACTTTAAAGATTTGAAAATTTTGAGGAGAAAATCTTTATGTAATTTTTGCATTCTTATCTGTACAAGAAGTTAAGATATACCTTTCTTTGGGATCATGTCAATATAACCTTTCACAAGTGCAAGCAATGGTTAGTAAAACAGACATGGTCATGAATATATTGATTGAATATATGTTTGTGATCTTAAACTCATACTTGCTTAATATTTTGATGCAAGTGATCTTATCATGTTTTGAGTTTATTGGGTATTCAACATGTACCACACACTCAAAAGCATGGTAATTTGAGATTTGAAAATAAGCATAGTGAATGATATAACGACTATAATTATATAATTTCCCAAGTATAAAACATATACTTCTGTAAAATAAATTCTTTTTGTATTTTTGAATGCTTGAATGTTTTTGTTGATTTTAATTAATTTTTACTCAAGGTTAATCATGCCAATTGATTGAACTAAGAATTCAAACCTACTCGGATCAAATGCCTTAATGAATAAATCAGCTAATTGATTATCATTGTGAATCTGTATCAATTTGACTAACCCCTTTTTAGCACAATCTCTAAAAAAGTGATATCAAATTTCAATGTGTTTCGTTTTTGAGTGTTGAACTGGATTGGTTGTTATGAACATTGTTACTGTGTTGTCAATATGAATTGGAGTGTGCAAGAAGTTAAAACCATAATCAAGTATCTTGTTTTGAATCCAAGGAACTTGAGAGAAACAAGCTCATGCTGCAATGTACTCAGTTTCTACTGTTGAAACAAACATATTTGTCCGCTTCTTGCACTACCAGGAGACCAGTCTGGGTCCAAGAAATTGACAACCACCAGATATGGACTTCCTATTGAAGTTGCATTCCCTATAGTCACTATCAGTGTATGCATAGAGATTAAAATCTCGTTCCTTTGGATACCATAATCCAAGTGCAGGCTTGCCCTTGAGATATCTGAATATCCTCGTAACTCAATTTACATGAGATTCTTTGGGATCTGCTTGATACCTGGCACAAACACAAACACCAAACATAATGTCAGGTCTACTAGCTGTTAGATACATGAGTGATCTAATCATAGATCTGTAATGAGTCTGATCCACTGATTTTCCTTTCGAATCTGGACCTATCTTCATCTTGGTATCAGTAGGAGTTCTGATGGACTGACAATCCACAAAATGGAATTTCTTTAGCATGGTTTCCACATATTTTGATTGCTTGATGAAGATTCCATCTACTGTTTACTGTACTTGCACCCCTAAAAAGAAAGTGAGTTCTCCTATTGCACTCATTTGGAACTTCGAATACATGAGGTCTTCAAAGTCTTTGCAGAGCTGCTTGTTTGTTTAGCCAAAAATGATATCATCCACATAAATCTGGACTAGCAACATGTCTTTTCCTTTTCTCTTTCTGAAGAGAGTCTAATCAGTCTTTCCTCTTTTTTAGCCATGATTGAGAAGAAAAGATGAAAGAGTCTCATACCACTTTCCTGGGGCTTGATGTAGACCATACAAAGCTTTGTCAAGCTTGTATACCCTATGAGGGAAATCTGGGTCTTCAAAGCCAGGAGGTTGACTCATACAGACTTCTTCAGCAAGTTTATCATAGAGAAAGGTAGACTTCACATCCATTTGATAAACAGTGAATTTCATGGATGTTGAGTACACAAGGAAAATTCTAATGGCTCCTAATCTGGCTATAGGAGCAAACACTTCATCATAGTCTATTCCTTCTTCTTGAGTGTATCCCTGACCACTAATCTTGCTTTGTTTCTAATGACAATGCCTCTATCATCAGTCTTGTTTTTGTATAACCATCTGGTACCGATAGGGTATTGACCTTCGGGGAGATCTACAAGTTGCCATACCTGTTTCTTGAACTGGAGCAACTCTTCCTGCATTGCCTCGATCTAGCTATTGTCTTGAAGAACCTCTTTTATGTTCTTGGGTACTGTCTGATATAGAAAGCAAGAAAACAAATAGATGTTTGCAATACTTGACTTGCTTCTAGTCACCCGCTCATCTAGTTCACCAATGATGCTTGACAGTAGATGATCCTTAAGTATCCTGGTGGTTGGAATGGAATCACCAGCAATTGATACATCAAGGTTGGAGACATTCAGATCATCATGGTAAGAGGCACGTTCAGGTTATGATATGGGAGAGTGATCAAAATAATAAAAGGCTTCATTGGTTTCTGCTTGGGCATCCGCTGCACTTTGAACACTATCATCATTTTCATTTCTCTTTGTTTCAACTGGTGCATTAGCTAGTGCTGGATTCCTCACTTCATTTGATGGTTCATCTGAAGGAGTTGGCAAAGAACTAGGACTAACCTTAGTTGAAACGCTGTGATGTTATGGTACTCGTCTTACAGGATCAACTTGCAAAGGAACGTCATCATCTTGTTGATTAGTAGAAATAGGAGGGATCATGGAAAAATCATTTCTTCTTTCTACTTGTCTAGAAGTTCCAGGTGACTGTAGGTTACCTGCATGTGACAAGTGAAACTGATCAAAAGTTCTAGTAAATGAGTCAATATCAAACAACCTATTGGGACCATTGATTGACTTAGGAAAGGAGTGTTCATTGAATTGAACATTGGTTGATTCATCAATGGTATTCAATCTAGGATTAAACACTCTAAAAGCCTTGGATGCTGAGGAATAACCAACAAACAATCACTCATCAGACTTTGAAGCAAACGTTTCTAAATGATATTGGGTATTTAATATTGATACTTGACTGCCAAATGACTTGAAAAATCCAATAAATGGTTTCTTTGAAAAATAAGTTCATATGGTGTCTTGTTGCTTTCTTTGACTATCAAAGTTTGATTTTGCATAAAGCAGGTTGTGTTAATTGCCTCAGCCTAGAAGGCAATAGGCAGTTTAGCATCTGATAGCATCATTCGTGCTGCTTCAATCCGTGTTCTATTTCTCCTTTCAGATACCCCATTTTGTTAAGGAGTTCTAGCTGCACTAAACTGATGAGCAATGCCTCTAGTTGCACAAAATGATCTCAGATCTTCATTTTTGAATTCTATTCCATTATCACTTCTGATTTATTTTACTTTATGATCAAGTTGATTTATAATTTTGTTGATAAAGACTTTTATTAATTATGATGCTTTGTTTTTATAAAGCAAAAAGAAAACCCATGTAAAACGTGAATAATCATTAATGATCACCAAACAATACTGTTTCTTTCCGATACTCATAACATAAGTTGGTCCAAAAAGATCCATATGAGGTAGCTTCAATGGAGTATTCTTTGTGTTCATAAGCTTTGGTTTGTGAGACGACTTGCGTTGTTTTCCTTTAAGACATGCTGAACAGTGGTCAATGAAGTGAAATTCTTTTTGAGGAAGACCAATTACATGGTTTTCTTTGACCAGTCTATTCATGTTTTTGAAATTTGTATGTCCCAAGCATCTATGCCAAAGTTATGACTCATCAAATTATGCCTTATACACAAGCAGGTTTCTTCATTGAGATGTGTAGAATTATGGTTTAAGACATAGGTGTTATTCTTCCTCCGAGTCTTCAATACAACCCATTCTTCAGGAATGTGAAATCTAGATTTCAGAATGTAGCAATAAGTGTCAGTGAAGTGAGTAGAATATTTCTTGTCACAGACTTGAGACACGCTGAGAAGATTGAAATTCAGCTGCTCGTAGTAGTTCACTCAATCAAAGCTTAATGATCCATTTGTCACAGATCCTTCACCAGTAATTCTGCCACCTTGTGAATCTCCACCAAATGCTATAGTTGTTCCTTGAATATGCTTGAAATCATGAAGGAGGGAACTGTCTCCAGTCATGTGTCGGGAGCATCCACTTTCCACACACCATAAGTTATTGGACCTGTATGGACGACCCTGCAAGCAAAAGAAACTAGTTAGAATGTGGAATCCAAGCCATGATGGTCTTGGGTTTCCCGTTTCTATCTATGAATGTAACTTCTTGATATTTTCCTCTGGGTTGAGTTTTAGAGGATGATGCTTTGATTGATTTGTGTGGGATTCTTCTTGTCATTTTCTTCTCAATTTCAACTGAAGTATCAAAAGAGTACTCAAATCTTTGATCCCTATTTCTTTCTAGAAACTGGGCTCATTTTTTATTATCAAATGTCACTTTTGTTTTATATCTTGGAAAAACATTCAGTGATTGTTTCCTATTTTCATTTAAATTTTATGTGACCCCCTTTGATTTTCTGTTGTCATAGAAGTCGTCATCTGAATTCTCATTCAATTGTACACTTCTATATTTGATCTTTCCAGTCGAAATTGGTGAGATGGGCTTGTTTTATGGAGTTCTCAAGCTCTTTTGATAGAAGAAGCAATCAGATGTATTGTGATTCGTCATATCACACACTGAAAAATACTTGTTGAAATAACAATTTTTGTTTGAGTGATTGTTCATGTTGCAGATTGAGCAGTATTGATTGTAAAAACACTCATCTGTGTTATGATTTGACATATCACAGATTTTACAATACCTTTGTGTTGATCTTTGTTTTTTATGATGATGCTTCTTGATTCTTAATTGATTTTGACTTAGACTCTAATTTTTTTTCTTGATGAAGAAGCAAGTTCATCCTTAATTGCACCAGTAGATTGTTTCACAACTCTACTGTGTCTTTTGTTTAAAGGATGTCTTTGCTTCCTTTGAGTCTTTCTTACCTCTAAATCAAATTGTTCAACATCCTTGTTGGATCTGATGAGGCTGATGCAACCAAAAACCAATACTTAGCTTTATTTTGGTACATCTACAATGGACTTTTAAAGACAATGCTGTAGTTCCGAAGCCAAGTCCAAAGTCTTCCGAAGCCAAGCAAGAAGAACTTCCAAAGAGAGTTACTCTTCGGAAGTACCATTAAGACAAAGATAGGAAGCAACTGATTCTGAAGAAGTTATTTCTTCTGATGCGAAAGTGACTTCGGAAGACTTCATGTCTGCCGAAGTACACTTACCTTCGGAAGAACCAATTGTGACTAGTGGACACAAGTAAGGTACCTCTCAGTATAGTCAACTACTTTACTAACAGACTGCATGGAGCTTCTCCATGCGGGTATGTTTCACCTTACTTCATCCATAGTTCATCCATCATAGATTAGTCCAGTCACCATACTTAGTTAGTGATAAAAGGTAAGTCATGGACTTTTCATGACTACCTAATTCTTGGATAATACTTTATCTTAGTTAACATACTCCTAGCAACTGTAGTATTTTTTCTAGCTGTATTTCCGAGCTGGTCTTCCAAGTATAACTGGCTGTAGATAGTAGTATATATAGTTCTACTTGTAAGCTCATTAGAACAAGTGCTAAGACAGAGTCTTGTAATCTTTGAGTTGAGAATTAATATATACAAGTATCTTGAAAAACTTATCTTTGTGTCTTGCTTGCTTAATATATTACTATCAAATATTAGAGCATTTTGTTATCATCATCTGAGTGATATCAAGTGAGTTTAAGAGAGAATCATTATGTTGAGTGATTTGTACCGATCCTGTAATTGGTATCAGGGCATCCTGCTCTTGATTATGAGATCTTACTATCCCAAATCATCTTGACTCTTCACTCATACACTCATCTCACTCAAAATGGCCACGAACCAGAAATCTCCTGAATTTGAAATGGGAACGATGACTAAAGCTCCTATCATCACTCCTGAAAATTTCAGATCCTGGAAGATGCGGATTGAAGGCTTCATCAAGTATCAAGACAACCAAATGTGG
>BJCO01713047.1:0-26178 GCA_018326465.1 Flaveria floridana | reverse complement strand
TAATCATCATCATCAAGAGTAAGATCTTCAATAGGAATTCTTGAAGTCTTGTACAGTGCAGCTTGATCTGCAGATAATGTAACTTGAATGTGTAGGCCTTTGCATATTGAAATCCAATAATCAGGATCAACACCTGTAATATAGTTCATGAATCTGATTTTCCATCATTTAAATTCAGATTTATGTTTGAGCATGGGTGGTTTTGAGGCATGCCCAAGTGTAGAATAATTATGTGAATCCATAGTTAACTGTTAGTTTTAACTTGTTTAGATTTGGATTTAAGTGATTTTTATGGTTAATTAGTCCAAATAGTCCAACAAGTCCGAACTTAGTCTTGTAACAATGGATCTGCTAAGAATATGTAAATTTCAGTAAGAATATTCTGAATATTTGACTTTTTATTTTCTGTTTTTTTAATGACCGTACAACCTGAACTGTTTGTTCGAAAAGGAGACCTTCGGGTGAATAGTAGCAGTGGAATATATCAGTGAGTATTCAGTTGGAATACTGAGAAGAGATGTTCGAAACCTCTAAACAACAACTCAATCAACAGATCAATCGGGTTAAACCTAGATCTGAGCAGATCTAAGTAATAACCGAGAGCCAAAGCTCTGATACCAGTTGACTGGGTTTGAGAATGATATTCTCTGTTGATATGAATCAACAAGAATCGAATATGAAGACTGAGTCAATGATTGAAAGGCGGAATCAAGCAATCAAGGAACATAGAATACTTGATATACTCATAAATGCACTCTTGAATTAATTAGATGAACTGTTACAAGGTAAATGTTAGGGTTTAGCAAGCTACAGTAACAAGACAGCTAACATGGGAGAAAACAAAGTATTCTTAAAAGTCTCAAAAGTCGTGTCTTACATACGAGGTTTTTATTCTATTTATAGGCTGACTTACAGCTTGTACAAAAAGACTAAACTACCCTACAAGTCTAAGTCTTCATCAGCATTTGTCTTTTGTCATCCGCATTGACTAATACGGATGAGTAAATCTTCATCAGTATTGATCTTCTATCAGCCGCATTAGTGTTTGGTCATCAGCATTAGTTAATACGGATGAGCAAACACTTGGTGCATTTGTTGCTGGTCATCCGCATTAGTTAATGCGGATGAACAAATGCCTTGTCTGCATTTCATAGGCTGTCCGCATTAGTTAATACGGATGAACAAATACTTGTCAGCATTTGTTCTTGGTCATCCGCATTGAAATGCGGATAGCCAACACTTGTACTTTTTCTTCTTATGCAGAAACTTCTTTATCTGCATTTCTTCTTGTATTTAGGGAGATTTCTAGCAGAACAACCATCCACCTCTTGAATTGGCATGTATGATCCTTTCAGGGTCCAACAAGAAATATATGCATCTGTATGTTCTAATCAGAAGTTGTCGTATGTATAAGAAAAGATTATTTTTGATTTGGCAACCCTTATTTAGGTCCAGTCAAGGCAATTAATGTGATGAAGACCAAGTATGGTGGTTTTGAGCATGTAGGTGTAACTGTAACCGAGTGTAAGAATTTTAAAAGTAAGTTAAACTGTTATATCAGGAAATATGATACTGAAGTATTGTTTAACGCTTGCTTATCAAGAAAGAGCACCTCCCTAACTATTCATTTGAATATACAGTTGATAAATAGGGTACACTAACTAGGTTTTTTTAAGCTAATAAAGAATGCAAGAAGAACTATGTTGCATTTGGACATATTATTTCATTTGATGCAACATTGAATACCAACATGTATGTATATTTATATTTGATATTTGCCCTTTTTGAATATATTGTGTAATTAATGTTATTGATTGTAATTTTTGTATTTTTGTATATAGAAAATGATTTTTGTTCCATTTACTGACATTGATAATCACTTTTGGAATGTTACTTTCGGTATTGGACTGTTGTCTTTTGAATAATCTAAATCATATAAATGTTTGCTCATTGTTTTTTTCAAATTTTACGGTCGTCAGCCTAAGGTTGTTGTCATAGATAAGGATCCGGCTATGAACATAGCCATTGAATGTATCTTCAATGAGAGCCGGCTTGGGTTATGCATGTAGTATATTATGAAAAAGGTTGCTGAAAAGGTATGCATTCATGAGTTATTATTGTTGGCTTTGCATGATTATTATACTTGCTATGTGATTCATTTTGATTCATACGTAATTATTGCTATTGTCTGCGTGATTATTTTTGAATCATGTGTGATTGTTTATCAACTAGTTATTCCCATACGAAGTAAATATCCTTGCGTAAAAAGGATTATGCATTTGAGTTTTGGTAGGTTGGTGCTACGTTGTGTAATAATAAGGAATTAAAAAGAAAAACTCTGCAATATAGCATGAACAAATTGTGTTAGTCTCAATGTGTTTGATATGAAGTGGCTAGACTTAATCAATGACGTTGAGCTCACATGTAATATTTAGCTGTTAGATGTTTTCGATATGAGATCAATGTGGATCCCTACTAGGGATGGCAAAAAAACCTAGGCCCAAAGGGTATACCCGAAATCCAAACATATGGGACGGGTATACTCAAAGCCTAATGGGTATTGGGCCAATTACGGGAATAGTTTTAAAAAAAATGTGGGAATGGGATAGGTATATGATTAGGTAATCCTCAACCAGATTACCCAAAACCAAATACCCTTTTACCCGAACATATACCCGAAGTTCTTTATTTTTTAATGTTAAAGAAAAACTAACCAACCTTTTTGAATATTAGATATGTATCTTTTAGATATGAAACTTTATGAAATGAGAATACTTGTTGTTGACTTATTAGGACTATTTTAATGTGAAATTGTAAGGGCATTCACAATCCATCTCCCATCACCATCCTAATAGTTACACTAAACGTTACTACTTTTTCTCTCTCCTATTCAATTAAATAATATTTTTTTTCATACCTTTATTATTATTGTTTTTCTCTCATCCACTCACAATTACTTTTAAAAATATTAAAATATTTATGGGGATTGTATCATATTTTCCTAAATATGGGAAACCACTCCCTAAATATTGGGAAACACGGTATAATGTCCATAAATTTTCTACCTCTTTCACTTATAATCACTCACAACCATCTCTCATAATATAGAGCAAACACTTACATATATATGAGAATGACCTGTGAATGCTCTAAAACATTTAAGCAACTTGTGGTAACTATTTATAATGTCAAATTTATCTAATAAAAATTTTATTTTAGTTTTATTAAATAAAATTGTATAAATACACACGACAACCCTACACGGATTGGTTGATAACTGGGGCTATGCCCGTAGCCCGATGCTAATAGGTATATTCGATAGTCGATGGGTAATTACCCAACCAATACCCGTCGGGTAATGGGACAAGATTTCAAGCTGGGTATGGGTTTGTGCAGGATCGGTTAAGGGATGATCAATACAATCAGTCTCATAATGAGGAGAGTCTTAAGCACATAACAGATCAAATAGGGAACCAAAGTTTTTGAGTAGTATGCAAATAACACAAGTAAGTGAAGAGACAGAACTTAAAAACAATATATATAAGGTTTTCAAGGATGATATATATTAATCTCAAGTTCTCTTACAAGAGTTACAATACATAAAAATTAAGTTACAAGACATTGAGATAATTTATACTACATCCTACAACCGACCATACCTAGAAAGCCAGTTGAAACATTGAAAGACAACAAAATCAATGTAGAGTCAAAAGACAGATTGGCTTTTGACTAGTGACTATGATACGCCATAGCTCACATCCTAATATAATATAAAAAGGATAAAAGTACATAAAGTAGAAAGTTATAGATAGAGATCTTATTCTACAGTTATAAAAGCATGGAACTTTTCACCAACTTATGTAAGTTGGTGAGTTTTCAGAGTTACAGTGGAAAGTTGGTCAGCTTTATGTAAAAGTACATAAGAGAAAAGCATGTTCTTCTAAGTCTTCGGAAGAAATCAGTCTTCACTTCATTTGGCTTCTAAAGACCGTCTTTGAAGTTTCGGAAGACTTCATCTTTGGTTTTGGAAGATTTGGTCTTTGGCTTTGGAAGACTTAATCTTTAGAATATTTCTTGTGCAGAGTATAAAGTTTCTACAGGAACTTTTAGATTCGGAAGATTTAATACTTAGCATAATTCTCATGCAAAGTATAAAACTTCCGTAGCAGTTCTACTTGGTACTTGGGGCATGCATGCAAGAAGCCATTTGGTTGCTTTGGTTGCATCAGCCTCTATATAAACCTTACAGTTAGGGATTACCAATACCTGGCCTGAACTCGACCCGAATCCGGCCCATTGTCATCCTTAATCCATGCATTCTACCATGATGAGCCTATGTCTAGTATTATGCAAACAATGTCTAGTATTATGTCTAGTATTATGCAAACAATCTCACGTCTTGATAGTGAGAATCACTTCTTTTATCAGGGAGAAAAATCACAATTGACTCTTATTGAGCTTTTAATCACTATGACACTATTACAAAAATTTAGAGGCATAACAGCAAAAAAAAACAATCATGAATCATGATACACCTTTCCGGATCCATGGTAAGAGTTTCCTTTACAGGAACAAGGAGCAAATTTTTTTACAAGGGCTATATTTAATGATGTTCAAGAGGAAATATATGCTGCTTCTGAGAAGTGCATGTCTATTAATGTTGCAATCGAGGGATAATATTTTAAGATTTTAGTTAAATATTTTGAAGCATATGGTGATGGTTTATTGGAGGTATGTTTTTATGTTTAAGCATAATTAATAGTATGATTGCATTGTTTTGCCAAAGGATTGCGTATTAAATCTTATTGCAGCAATAAATTTTAAAAAAGTTTATAGTTAACATTTACATTATATTTTTGACCTTTGCGTAATAACTTACTGTTGATATGTTTGTTGTTAAATAGGTTTTGTTCAGAAAAGATGATCTAAATGTATCATCCAATTGTAAAAGGTTTAAGCATTATGTCTTGCTGTGTTGTCATATTTTTAATGTTTTTAAGATGTATCAAGTTCATGATTTTAAAGGTTGAATAAGATTATAACAAAATACCTACTTAAACTGGAAAGATAGGTATGTCTCTGTTGTTGGTTTCAATCAACCAACATATGCTACTGTACGAGTATCGGGTGGAATTAGAAATAAAGTGCAGGACCGGTTAAAGGTGATCAATACAATCAGGCTCACAATGAGGAGAGTGTTAGAACACTTAATAGATCAAATAGGAAACCGGGTTTTAGTAAGTGATGCTAAGAACACAAGTAAACAATGAGACAGAATAAAAAAACGAGATAAGTATGGTTTTTAAGAATGCCGTATATTGCTCTCAAGTTCTATTATAAGTGTTACAAAGAATAAGATAAAACTACAAGACCTGAGATACTTTATACTACATTCTACAGCTGGCTATACTCTTAAAGCCAACTGGAAACACTGATCTTGACAACAAGATCAATGTAGAGTGAAAAGGCAGATTGCCTTTTGACTAATGACTATGACATGTCATAGCTCACATCCTGATATATTAAAAAAAGATAAAAGGTACAAAGTAGAAAGTTACAGACTCAAGACCTCAATCTACTATTGTAAAAGCATGGATCTTTTCACCAATTTATACAAGTTGGTGAGTCTTCAGAGTTGCAGCGAAAAGTGGGTCAGCTTTATGTAAAAGTTGATTAGAGAAAGCATGCATTCTCTATCTTTGGAAGAAATCAATCTTCATTTCATTGGCTTTGGAAGACTTTGTCTTTAAAGTTTTGGAAGACTTCATCTTTGGCTTTAGAAGATTTTACACTTAGAATATTTTCTATAAAGGGTGTAAAACTTCTGAAGTAACTTCTACCTTGTACGTAGTGCATGCATGTTGGAAGTTCTTTTGTTGCATTGGTTGCATCATCCTTTCTAATATAAACTTACAAACTCTCCCTACGCTAATGCTACCAAAATAGAAAAGGTCACTCAGATATTGACAGTCCTCATTAGGATCAAGACCATTCCCTTCTTCATCAATTGGTCAGGATCCCTCAGACTCTTATAATTCCTTCTCATGTCATAGAGATCATGCAGAGGTAGATCAAGCATGTTATGCCAAAAATAGACATCTTGACCTCCTTGATCTCTGATGACATACCATTTGTCTGGATTTACAGCAAAAGTCTAAGACAGGATGGGTCTTCCAGCTGTAAGAGGCTGTGCTTGAGTTGGAGTTGGTTGAGCAGCCTCTTTTTGCACTTTCTCAAGATGCTCTGACTCATCCTGAGGTATGGAGGTGGATGCCTTTAACTTTTTTTTAGACACCTTTTTTATGGCCATCCTTTTCCTCCTCTTTGAAGTTTTTAATTAAGAAGACTGGTCTTAAGTACTAGGTTTTTCTATTGTGTCTTTCTTAGTTGGTCCTCTTCTCTCATAGGTTCAGAAGGAAAGGGAGCACAACCCTGCTATGGATTAGAAGATGAAGTTGGCTAAGATGCAGCTCTAGGTCCAGGTTGTGTTGTCTGAGTGGGTTTAACCTTAACCTCAATATCAGGAGGAGCTTGACTTGGTGGAGAATGCAAGTCAATAATCTCTAACTTTTTAATTATGCTTGATGACTCTTATATGCTCATCCATAGTGGATAGAGACATTGGACCAAGCCTCCTTACAGAGAATCCATACAACTTTAAGAAGCTTAACATCCTTTGCCTATCAGTAGACTTCTTTTAGCTCTTTTGGATGATCGCTCTTGACTTTGCAGGTTATTCTCTCATCTTTCTCTTGGTAGTCTTTTGTTCTTTAATAACTTGTTCCAGCTGCTTAAGATACTCAAATTCAATATATTCATATGATAAGAGAAGAAGTGCTTATGCCTGATAAAGACCTGTGGCACTCAGGTAGTTGATCATATTTTGTATATCAACTTCCTTATCTACCTAAGGTTATTCAGTTTCCACAGTCTCTGTCTTGGGGCTTTCTTCAATTGGGGAGAGGGTAGGAGCATGTTTTTAAAGCCTTTTCTACCTTCTTTCTTCTAAAATATTAAGATGCAACTCTACATCCTCTGTCTTCTTCCTCCCCTTTATCAGCTCTATATCTACTGGTTCATTCAGTTCTTCTAAGGGAAGAGAGATGAGGTCATCTATATTACAGTTCCTGGTCCCCAAGTAGTTTAATCTAGCTACCCTCATTTCATCATCTTGAGTATTGGCCTGGGGGAAACCTTGATTGTAGCTTCCATGAAGCCTGGAGACCCACTTAAACTCTCTCCCCTTAGCTTCCTCTTCCTCTCTCTTTCCTCCTGCTCAATATCCTCAAGAGTTAGTTTCCTTTTCCCTTTTTCAATCACAAGCGTTAGTGACTCAGGGTGGAGAGAGCTTTGGCCTTCATTGCTTGATTCAACAGTCAAGCTCTGACCAGAGAGAGGTTGTAAAGCACCTTCACCAGATGGTTCCTCACTGAGGGTAGAGAATGTTGAAGTAGTTCCTATGACAAGGTTCGTAGGTTCTATCACTGGGCCTTCAGTCAAGGTTTCCCCATCGAAGCTAATCTTAGGGTCCACCTCTACATCCAGTTGACCAATGAAATTTCTTGTTTGCCTTTGTCTTCTTCTATACCTGAACTTTTCAATAATCATTCTTGAATCCTCTCAGTCAGTCTGTTAGCTTGTCTATTTTGACTTGGGTTGGCAAGTGACATAAGGACTAGAGGAAGACTATCATAGTAGTTCAGGGTCTGAAAGTTGAAGACCTCTTACTGTCCCTGAAATCTATTCATTATAAGCGCTCTTCTATCAGCGTCATACCTCCACCCTAGTATTTCATTCTCAGATCCATAGGGTGGGGTAGATATAGCCCTTGGGATACCCTCCTCAAACAAACTTTGTATGAGTGAGTCCACATTAATATAGACTTGAGGAGGTTACTGAGTATGGACAATTGCAAGTGAGAGTGGTGAATCCTTAATGTCCATACTTAGTGAAGAACTCCCAGGTTCTATGATTTCTTGGACTTCCTCCCCCTTTTTGGTAGCATCACCCTCTTGCATAGGTGAGATGGGGGTTAATTCTGTCATATCCTTTGGTTCTTGTGTTTCTGGTTGAGTCCTTTTGAAAGGTCTCCAAACTAGTTTTTCCTTGAGATCAGAAATCTTAAGTTGCTGATCATGTACCCTTGTTTACAAGGTAGTCACTTAAGATTCCAAGTCACTAACCTTGGAGACTAAATATGTGCATGTTTTGGTAAATTTGTGCACCTTTAGTATCATTTTCCCCTCATCTTCATTACAAGAATCATTGGGGGATGAAAGAATAAGACCTATGTCATTTTTCTCATCACCAGCATATTGTTCTTGGCTGTTGGATTTCCCCTGCACACTGACAGCTTTGCAAGATCGGTGTTAGTCTCTTAACACAAGATTTACCTCATAAAATCACTAATTCTCACTCGGTTAATGAAGTAGAATCTCAAACTAAGTTGACAATAATATAATAAGTTAATGAACACAAGAATGGTTTTCATGATACTTGTATATATCAAGTTAGTGTTACAAGACTCTTATAAGCATGGTTTGATGAGTTACAATGAGAAACTACATATACTACTCTCTATAGTCGGTTATACTTGGATAACCAGCTGTAATTTACAAGTAGACAAATACTACATTGCCAAGGGTAAAGTATTTAAGATAAAATACTATCCTAGATTAAGTAGTCATGATAGGTCTATGACTTACCTTTTGTCACCAACTAAAGATGATAACTGTACTAATTGATAATGGTGAATAGTGGAATAAAGTATGGTCAACTACATGGGCATGGAAAAGCGCCATGCATTATATCAGAGTTGATAGTGGATGTCAGACAACCCATACTTTTGTCCACTGGTTCATAGTTGGTTCTTCCTGTAAGGTTTATATAGAGGCTGATGCAACCAAAACAACCAAATGGCTTCCTACATGCATGCACCAAAGTACCAAGTAGAACTGCTACGGAAGTTTTATACTTTGCATGAGAATTATGCTAAGTATAAAATCTACCAAAGCTAAAAGTTCCTACAGAAGCTTTATACTTTGCACAAGAAATATTCTAAGTATAAAGTCTTCCAAAGCCAAAGATCAAATCTTCCAAAGCCAAAGATGAAGTCTTCTGAAGCCTAACGAAGTGAAGACTGATTTCTTCCAGAGACTTAAAAGAACATGCTTTTCTCTGATGTACCTTTACAAAAGCTGACCAACTTTCCACTGCAACTCTGAAGATTCACTAACTTGCATAAGTTGGTGAAAAGGTTCGTGCTTTTATAACTGTACATTAAGGTCTTTGGCTGTAACTTTCTACTTTATGTACTTTTATCCTTTTTATATAATATTAGGATGTGAGCTATGCCATGTCATAGTCATTAGTCAAAAGACAATCTGTCTTTTGACTTTACATTAATTTTGTTGTCTTTCAATGTTCCAACTGGCTTTCCAAGTATGGGCGGTCGTAGGGTGTAGTATAAAGTATCTTAATGTCTTGTAACTTATTTCTTATGCATTGTAACTCTTGTAAGAGAACTTGAGATTAATATACATCATCCTTGAAAACCTTATATATATTATCTTAAGTTCTGTCTTTTTACTTACTTGTGTTCTTTACATCCTAACTCTTAATACCCCAGTTCCCTATTTGATCTATTAAGTGCTCTAACTCTCTACTCATTATGAGACTCATTGTATTGATCATCCCTTAACCGGTCCTATAATTGGTATCAGAGCATTCCAGGCTCTTGATTGTAAGATCTCACCATCTTAAATCTCCCCAGTTCTCACAGATCACTTAACAACTCAAATGGCAGCATCCAAGGCTGATATGGAAACCGGTACCATGGTAAAGTCCCCACTAATCACTCCTAATGATTTTGATACTTGGTTCCTAAGAATTGAAGGCTTCATTAAGTCACAAGATAGCACATATGGGACTCTGTTACTGAAGGACCTTACATTCCATACACCTCTTCAGCTACTGCTGGAGGTGGCATGATTCTAAAGAGGTGGCTGAATTCTGAAGAAGATAGAAAAAGAATAGACATAGATCAGAAAGCCATGACTATCCTCTAAACTGCTCTTTCAAATGCCATCTACAGAGGCTTCAAGAAATGCAAAACTGCCAAGCAGCTCTGGGATGCACTGAAGCTGATGTATAAAGGTTCTTCTGATGCAAAAGAAAACAAGAAGGATCTTCGAAAGCAACAGTTTGAGAACTTCACCTTTAAAGGAGGTGAAACCATGACTCAACAATACTTCAGGTATGTTGAAATTATAGATACTCTGATGGATGTTAAAGTAAAACTGGAGAATAGGGACATTATGAGAAAGTTCATGTCCTCCTTCCTAGACAATTGACACACTATTGTGTGGTCATTAAGAGGACTAAAAATGTTAAGACCCCTATTCTCATTGAGTTGTATGGCATACTCAGTGGTTACCAGATGGAGATGAACATGCAAAATCCATCTGGTAACTTTAACAATAAACAGAGTTATGCCCTTCATCTAGTTGAAAGGGATTGTAAAGAACCACAAAACCATTTCATCTCTTACCCTGACAACTCACCTAAGGGCCCTTTCATCACCTTCCCTGAGACACTAAAGGAGAGCTACATCCATGGAAGCGCATTCCAAGAGACAAGCTCATCACATGCCTTTGTGTCACATGATAAAAGCACAAGCAACTTTCTCTTCACCCTTAAAGATTTGGACTACATCCATCCAGATGACTTAGAGTACATGGAGATAGTTTAACAAATAGCTCTTCTCACTTATAGAGCCAAGAAGTTCTATAAGAGAACAAGGAGAAAGTTTCCTAGCAATGTATCTAGTGAAAAGTTTGGGCTGGATAAAAGCAAAGTGAAGTGTTACAACTGTAACTAAATGGGACACTTTGCTAGGGAGTGCAAGGCACCCCGGACAAATGGTCGCCAAGCACAACCCAAGCTAAACTACACGGAGGGAGCTTCACATACTGAGAAGCCCAAGCAACTTGCTACAGTTGCTATTAAAGAAGGAGGCTTTGATTGGAGCTTCCAGGCATAAGACGTGTCTCCAATCAAGCACTGATGACAGATCTGGATGAAACCAAGGTATTGGAACATCTTTGTACCCCAGAGTGTATTGCTAAAGTTAATAGATACAAGTCCTATAACTTAGAAATGAGATCTGATCTTGAATCTTTGAACATATTAAAATCTGATTTTAAAAGAGCTAAAAACGAGTATAAGTTAAAAATAAAAGACTTAAAGAAAACCATTTCAACTCTTAAACATGAGCATACCAACTATAGGACTCAGATCAAAGATCCCATTACTAAGTTAACTGAGTGCCAGGCTGAGCTAGTGATCATCAAAGCCAAGGTAGAGAAGCAAGTTCTTGAAGAAGAGACCTTCAAGAATATCATATCTCATCCCTACATTCCAAAGTGTGTTATCAGAACAAACATGGGCTAGGATTTATTGAGATAGCTCCTCCACACACTCTATTATATGTAAGATCTCCAAGGTATGGAACTAGTCAAGATGAGCTGCTATCCATAGATCCTAGTGATGAAGAGGACGAAGAGGAGGTAGTGAAGGATGGATCTAGGAAGAGTGAGGAAGATCATCCTAATAAGGGTC
Organism: Flaveria floridana; assembly: GCA_018326465.1. NCBI lineage: Eukaryota > Viridiplantae > Streptophyta > Magnoliopsida > Asterales > Asteraceae > Flaveria > Flaveria floridana. The sequence goes on along the minus strand of BJCO01713047.1, from coordinate 14,559 downwards.
ACTACACTCCTGAGGAGAGGGAGAAGTCACGGATGACTAAGTCAAAGAGGAAGAACTTGATCCGAGCAGCAAAGAGAAGATCAAAGAGAGCTCAGTAGATCAAGGCCACTTTTAACTCCAAGCAGAAACAAGTCTTTATCTCTATAGGGTTTGAAGTGGTAAAGACTGGGACACAACTTTGAACTCTAGTACCAAGAGTTTAAGTACATGTTCAACTCATCCCTGTGAAGGAATGAAGACTGAGCAGCCGTGTAACACTGCTACACAGCATGAACCATCCACCTCCCAAGGCAAGCTTCACCTTAGGAGGCCTGCCATAACATCTTCCAAGATGGGGTTGGAGATGGAAAGTGATCAAACTTAGTCTTCTATTCATAAGAAGGCTCTTAGAAGAAAGCAATTTGACTGCATTATGTGTGGCAATACTTCTCATATGGCTAAGGATTGCATCTACAATCCCAAAAGTACTGTCAACATAACAAAGAAGAAGACTTCTGAGAAGAGCAAGAAGAGGAAAGCTTTGGAAGAAATCAGTGTTTCTTTCAGAAGCTCCAAAATGAAAATGAAGACAAGTGAAAATTTGCATTTGAAAGAACATTTGATCTTGAAAGAAAGGAATGCTTCGGAAGCACTGAAGCTTGCTGCAGTGAAAGCAAGATCTTCTGAAGGGTCAGTTTCCAAAACTCTGAAGTTGTAAAAACTTTTGAATCTTTGAAGGTCAAGTCTAATCTTCCAAAGATGGTGTGGAAGATAAAGCAAGACCATGTGACTGAAAATTCTTCATGTACAACAGCAAATGATCCCCATAGTCTCAGTGTAGGATCAATTACTTTTGCATTGTCTTCAGTTCATTTGAAGAGCCCAAGACCAATGAGGCTTGGGTTTCCAAATGTAACTAATTCTTCGTTTATTATGCAGGAACAGCTAAAGACGAAAAGAAATGTATGGATCATTGATAGTGATTGTTCGAGACACATGATAGGCAATGGCTCCTTGCTTCATATTTAAAGGAAATTGATGGAGTACCAGTTGCTTTTGGAGGACATGCTGGTGGTTACATTACTGGAGGGGAAGGGTCACAAATGGTAAGCTCAGCATCGAGAAGGTAAATTTTGTTAAGGAGCTTGGGTACAATTTAGTGAGTGTATCCTAATTTTATGACCCGAGACATAACATGCTCTTTATAAAGCATAAGTGCATTGTTCTTAAGCCTCAGGTGGTCATTCCTCAAGAGCATATCCTACTTATATCACCCTAGAAAGGGAACATGTACAAGATGGATTTGGTGGAAACATCCCCCTCAGGAGAAGTTTCTTTCTTTCTATCTAAGGCCAATAGTGATGAGTCTTTCCTTTGGCATAAAAGGATGTGCCATGTAAACTTTAAGAACATGAATAAACTGATTAAGAATGGTTTCATAACTGGAATGCCAAAGAAAGAGTTTACAAGTGATGATCACTATGTTGCATGCCTGAAATGGAAACAACACTTGGTGTCTCACAAGCCAAAGATTAAGAACTCTATCACTACTCCCCTTCACTTATTACACATGGATCTCTTTGGCCCCACTAGTGTAATGAGTTTAGGAAGGACCTCATACTATTTGGTGATCACAGATGACTTCATAAGATTCAATTGGGTTTTATTCCTTAGAACTAAGGATGAAACTCTTGAGATCTTGAAGAATTTCATTCTGAATATTGAGAATCAAATTGATCACAAGGTTAAGACAATAGGATGTGATCAAGGAATTGAATTCAAGAACCAAATCCTTGACACATTTTGCGATGAAAAGGGTATTACAAGACAATATAGTGCTCCCAGGACTCCTTAGCAAAATGGAGTTGCTGAGAGAAGAAATAGGACACTTATTGAAGATTCAAGAACCATGTTGTCTGATTCTAAACTGCCCATTACCTTCTGGCCAGAGGCAGTTAATACTACCTGCTATATGCAAAACAGAGTTTTAGTAGTTAAGACTCGTGGTAAGACTCCTTATGAACTGTGGTACAAAAGAAGACCTTTCATTAGTTTTCTCTGGTCATTTGGATGTCCTTTCACCATCTTGAATACTAAAGATCAAGCAGCCAAGTTTGCTAAGAAATCAGATGATGGACACTTCATTGGATACTCCTCTTAAGCTAAGGCTTATAGAGTATATAATCTTAGAAATAGAGTAGTTGAAGAATTAGCCAATATGATCTTCAATGAGCACACAACCTGTGTGAAAGGTTCTGGTCCTGATTGGCTATTTGATCTTGATTTAGTTACCAACTATTTTAACAAATCTTGTAAAGATGTTTCAGGAACAACAGGTAACACATCAATAGATGATCTTAATCCAAGATTTGAGCTGAGAAGACCAAGACAAAATACATCTTCAGCTCCAGTGGTAAGTAACCCCATAAATGAAGTTCCTATCAACACAACAATAATAGATCATGCTGATAATCTCAAGTACCTAAAAATTCTAGCTTAGCGGTACAAGACATAGATGCGGGAGCTTCAAATACAGGAGCTTCAAATGTAGGAAGCAATGGTAGTGGTGAGAATGATCAAGAATTTCTTGATGCTAATAACCATTCCATTGATGACAACATCAATGATGTCATACAATCATTGGATCAAATTTCTCTTGATAAGTGTACTGATGTGGTGGAAGAGGCTTTATTGCCAGATCTAAACTTTTCAAATCTAGACATGTCTAAACAACTTAATGTTATCCCTCAATTTACGATCCATAAGTCATACCCCATGATAAACATCATTGGAGATGTTGATAGGGGGTAAGAACAAGAGGACAAACCCATGACAAAAATGTTTGTCTACATACTTGTTTCTTGTCCCAGATATAGCCAAAGAAGGTTGATGAGGCTTTGAAGAATAGAAGTTGGGTTGAAGCAATGTAAGAGGAGCTGCTTTAATTCAAAAGACAAAAGGTTTGGAACCTATATCCTCTTCTTTATGGGAAGACTATCATAGGTACCAAATGGGTGTTTAGAAACAAGAAGGATTATAGAGGACTTGTCATTAAGAACAAGGTAATACTGGTTGTTCAAGGGTACACATATGAAGAAGGAATTGACTACACTGATGTTTTTGCTCCTGTAGCAAGACTTGAAGCTGTTAGGATATTCCTGGTGTTTGCTGCATCCAAGTACTTCAAGGTTTACTAACTTGATGTCAAGTGTGTTTTTTATATGAAATGATTGTTGATGAGGTGTATGTCAAACAACCACCTGGCTTTGTAGACCCAGATCGTCCTGATTACGTCTGCAAGCTTGATAAAGCTCTTTATGGGTTGCACCAAGCTCCAAGAAAGTGGTATGAGACACTATCTTAGTATCTCTGTTAACATGGATACAAGAGGGGTACTATAGATGAAACTCTTTTCATAAAAGGAATAGGAAATGACTTAATATTGGTTTAAGTATATATAGATGACATTATCTTTAGGTCAACTAATCCAAAGCTCTGCAAAGACTTTGAGAAGCTGATGAAGAATAGATTTGAAATGAGTGCCATGGGAGAACTCAATTTCTTTCTAGGAATTCAAGTGAAGCAAGTTGACAATTAAATCTTCATAAGTCAGTCAAAGTATGTACAAGACATACTCACAAGATTCAACATGACTGAATGTAAGGTGGCAAACACACCCATAGCTAGAAACCACTCACTTGGACCTGATCTTGAGGGATAGTGTGTAGATGAACATCTTTACCAACCCCAAGATGTCACATGTATATGTGCAAGATATCAAACCAACCCCAAGATGTATCTTACAACCAACAGGCCTGATATTATGTTTGCTACATGTATATGTGCAAGATATCAAACCAACCCCAAGATGTCACACCTGGTTGCTTTTAAAGGAATTCTTAGATATCTCAAAGGTGCTCCTAAGCTAGGCCTTTGGTATCGAAAGAACTCTGACTTCAATCTATATGCTTATACAGATAGTGACTATAGTGACTGCAACATGACTGCAAAGTCCACATCTGGGGGATGTCAATTCCTTGGTGGAAGGATAGTCTCATGGCAATGTAAGAAACAATCCTATGTATCTGTATCAACTGTTAAGGCTGAATACATTGCTGCTGCAAGCTACTATTCTCAAGTACTTTGGATTCAAAATCAGATGTTGGACTATGGATACAACTTCAAAGAGACTTATATCCATATAGATAACAACAATGCTATCTCTATCATAGAGAATCCTGTGCAGTACTCAAGGACAAAACACATCAATATCATATATCATCTAATTAGAGATAATTATGAAAAGGAATTGATAAAACTAATCAAGGTTCACACAAATAAACAATATGTTGATCTGTTCATAAAAAAGCTTTTGATGAACAGAGATTTAAATATCTTATATCAGCTATTAGGATGATTAACCTTAAATAGATTTTCTTAAAAATTAATCTATATTATTTCTAAAAAAAGAAGTGTGTGTCCTAAGTTGTCTAAATTAGTCACCAACAAAAGCCTAGTTTATCTTGAAAGATTTTTTTTAAAAATGATATTCCTTAGCATTATGAAAATTTCAAAGTGTATTTCCCTTCGTAAGATCATAACATTGCCTTTGGAAGAATTTTAAGTCTTCAAAACACATAACTACTTAAAGGAGATTTACCTTCAGAAGAAATTTCATATTTCTTCCGAAGCTAGAATATGCTTCTAAGTACTTATGTATATTTCAAGAAAAAATTTCTTCCGAAAGCAATTTCTTTCGAGACTAAATACTCTTTGGAAGAGAATTTACCTAAGTAAATATTCTTCCAAAGCCATTTTTCACTAAGCTTAGGAATATCTTCTGAAGTCAAAATTTGGCTTCGAAAAATTTTCTCAAATCTTCCGAAGACAAATTACCTTTGGAAAAAATCTCAACTTCTAAGAAAACTACCTTTTTGGGAACTTTTTCAGAGGTGGGACCGACATTCGAACTTCAAAGTTTATTCTTTTGTATTAACTTTGTCTCAAGTCCGTTTCATATAAAAATACCTAACGGTTCCGTCCTCTTTCACTATCTTCTTCATCTACATTCTCTCTAAACCTAAAATCCCACTCACCGCCTTTGTTCATATCTTTCTTCACTTCAAAGCTACCATAAATGGCCAATCCCAACCGCAAAAAACAACCAGATTTCTCCATGCAGTTTCATAGGCAACACCACTAGGTTGCTCTGTTAAACTCTGAGAAAGATCCAAGTTTCTTAGAGGTTTGTTGCTTTCTTTTACTCTCAAACTACTTCACCTCCCTTACCATTGATCCTCCACTTTATGAGGATCATCTTTCGGATTTTGGAGGACCTGCCAAGAGGTCACCATGGACGGGGAGAAGGCACTGTCTGCCATAGTACAGGGGAGGACACTGTTCATAACTCCAGCCTCCATTAACTCACACTTACAACTAGATGATAAAGAAGGTGAAATGTTCTTTACAAAATCTATAGTAAATCATTCTTTTAAACAGATGGGCTATGAAGGGGACTTTTTAGTTAGAACCATCAAGAAAGGGAAGGTTTCCTCTCAATAGAAGTACCTTCTACATATTGTTATACATAATTTGTCTAACAAACATGGAGGATGGGACCAAATTCCATAGGATCTCTCCTTCATAGTTCATGGAATAGTTCATGGGGTCATGTTCAGGTATTCACAATTTGTATATATATTAAGTTTCTTACAAACTTGTACTCCTTAGAGTATTACATGTTTCCTAGATATGTCAAGCACATTCTCAACTGTGAACTAGGCTCATAGTTAAGAGAAACATGTAATATTCTTAAAATGGGACAAATGCAGCCCGACATCTTCAAAATAATAAGAAAGCCTACTGTGGGCTTCTCAGGGGTAGAAACAACCCTTGTCCCAAAAATGTTAGAGCTCATTGTTCAAGGTGACAGCCTAGCAGCACCATCTAGTGTTGAACCCACACCTTCTACTTCAACAACACCCATACAGCCACAAATAACCCTAACCTACCAAAGAAGATCCAAACAAACCCCTGCATAGGTTATTCTACTTGTGCAAGCCCCCATATCACCACCCACACAGGAAAAAGTAGACATTTGAGCTCCCACTTCTACTGCGGAGCAAACCACTCCCTTCTCACCAATAATCAGCTATGAGGTTCCTCATGCTCAGGCTGATGAGCTCATGACCTAACAAGCCTAAAGCCTTCACTCAGAGTCTTAACACTCTAGTGAACAACCTTCAGGGGAAAGTTTCCATCCCCAACCTCTAGATTTAAATCAACCCATGCCCAGCCTAGAATTATGTGATGATGAATATATAGCACTCAACGAGTACCATGAGTCTCTCTTCTTCTTCCCTGCTCAAACAGAGATGAGTACTCCTGTGTCCTCTATATCTAACCTACATCATTCACCCCTAAATGAGGTAGATCTTCCTGAATCTGTTTAGGAGATCCATATAGAAAAGGCTCTCACTTCTGAAAGTGATTATATCATTAAGGCCTTAACAATGGTAACCTAGCCTATTGACACTTCAACTGAAGCTGTCAATGAGCAGGGGAAAACCAGAAGCCAAGAACAACAAGCTGGCGATGAGGAAGAAGACTTAGGTCCAATTATCTCTTCCCCAAGTGATTCTTCTACTGACTATGAGGGGAATCTTAGACTAAAGGTGCAAAAACTTTCCAAAACATGCACTTATTTAGTCTCCAAGGTTAGTCACTTGGAATCTCAAGTGACTACCTTGCAAAGAAGGGTCAATGATCAACAACTTGAGATTTATGATCTCAAGGAACAACTAGTTAGGAGACCCATCAAAAGGATTCAACCAGAACTACAAAAATCTAAGGATGTAATTGACTTAACCTCTAACTCACCTATGCAAGTGGGTGATGCTACCAAAAAAGGGGAGAAAGTTATTACAATCAAAGAACCTTAGAGTCCTTCTCAGAGTATGGACATTGAGGACTCACCAACCTCACTTGAAATTGTTCAGACTCAGCAACCTCCTTAAATTCACATTGATCTAGACTCACTTATTCGGAGTTTGTTTGAGAAGGGTATACTAAGGGCAATGCCATACCCACCTTTTGGAGCTGCAAATGAAATACATGGGTGGAGATATAATGCTGAAAGAAGAGCCCTCATACTGCATAGAGTTCAAGGACAATAAAAGGTCTTTAATTTTCAAAACTTGAACTATTATAACAGCCTTTCTCTAGTCAATATGCCACTTACTAACCCAAGTCGAAACAGGTAAGCTGACATACTAGATGAGAGAATTCAAGACAGGATCATGGAGGAACTGAGATATAGAAGAAGACAGTTGCAAGCAGGCAATGTCATTGGTCAACTAGAAGTTGAGGTGGACCCTAAGATTAGCTTTGAAGGGGAAACCATGACTGAAGCCCAATGACTGAACCTGTGAGCATTGTCATAGAGTCAATCATGTCAACAACATATTGCACCCTCAGTGAGGCACCAACTGGTGAAGGTGCTTCACAACCTCTCTGGCCAGAGCCTGCCTGCTGAATCAGGCAATGAAGGCTAAAGCTCCCTCCACCCTGAGTCACCAAGGCCTGTGAGTGACAAAGGGAAAAGGAAACTAACTCCTGAGGAGATTGAGGAGGAGGAAAGAGAGAGGAAGATGAAGCTAAGGGGAGAGAGTTCACCTGGTTCCTCAGGCTTCATAGAAGCTGCAATCAGGACAACCTCCAGACAAAACACTCAAGATGATGAGTTGAGGTCTGCCAGATTGAACTATCTGGGAACTAGGAACTATAACATTGATGAACTAATCTCTCTTTCCTTAGAATAGTTAAATGAACTGGTAGACTTAGAGCTAACCAAAGAGAGAAAGGAGGCAGAGGATGCAAAATTTCTCCTCAGAGTCAAAGAAGAAAGAAGACAAAAGAGACTATATATGAATGATCCTCCTCTCTTCCTAGTTTATGAAAGCCCTGAAAGAGAGCCTGTGGCAGCTGGACCACCTCAGGTAAACAAAGAAGGTGATAGGCAAAACATGATCAACTACCTGAGTGCCATAGGTCTCTACCAGGCATCTACACTTCTTCCCCTCTCTTATGAATATAATGAATTTAAGTACCTTAAGCAGCTTGAACAATAATTCATAAATGAACAAAAAGATGCTAAGAGAAAGATGAGTGAAGAAGCTGCAAAGTCAAGGGCCATCATCCAAAAGAGCTAAAAGAAGTCTGCTAACAGACAAAGGCTGACAAGCTTCTTAAAAATTTATGGATTCTTCAGAAGGAGGCTTAGTCCAATGTCTTTATCCACTATGGATGAGCATATTAGGGTGATCAAGCAGAAGATTAAAAAGGGAGAGCTTGTGGACCTTCATTCTCCACCAACCTAAGTTCCTCCTTAGGTTGAGGTTAAGGTTGAACCACCGACAACACAACCTGGACCTTCAGATGCTTCACAGCCAACTTCATCTTCTAATCCATAATAGGTTTCTACTCTTTCTCCTTCTAAACCTATAAGAGAAGAGGACCCAACTAAGAGAGGCATAACAGAACAACTTGAAACTCAAGACCAGCCCTCTCAGTTAAACACTCCAATGAGGAAAAAATGATGGCTATAAAGAAAGTAAGCAAGAAGAAAAAGGTATCCATTTCAAAAACTTAGGATGAGTCAAAACATCCTGAGAAGGTGCAACAAGAAGCTGATCAACTAACTCCTACCATAGTATAACCTCTTACAACTGGAAGACCCATCCTATCATGGACGTTTGCTACTAATCCAGACAGATGGCATGTCATTAGAGAAGCTGATCAACTAACTCCTACCATAGCATCAGCCTACGTGGATTTTGTAAGGTTTATATAGAGGCTGATACAACCAAAGCAACCAAATGGCTTCCTGCATGCATGCACCAAAGTACCAAGTAGAACTGCTATGGAAGTTTTATACTTTGCATGAGAATTATGTTATGTATAAAATCTTCCGAACCAAAAGTTCTTATGGAAGCTTTATACTTTGCACAAGAAATATTCTAAGTATAAAGTCTTCCAAAGCCAAAGATTAAATCTTACGAAGCCAAAGATGAAGTCTTCCGAAGCTTCACAGACAAAGTCTTCCAAAGACTAATGATGTGAAGACTGATTTCTTCTAAAGAATTAGAAGAACATGCTTTTCTCTGATGTACTTTTACAAAAGATAACCAACTTTCTCCTGCAACTCTGAAGACTCACCAACTTGCATAAGTTGGTGAAAAGGTATATGCTTTTGTAACTACACATTAAGGTCTTTTCCTGTAACTTTCTACTTTATGTACTTTTATCCTTTTGTATAATATTAGGATGTGAGCTATGGCATGTCATAGTCACTAGTCAAAAGGCAATCTACCTTCTGACTCTACATTGATTTTGTTCTCTTTTAATGTTCCAACTGGGTTTCTAAGTATATCCGGTTGTAGGGTGTAGTATAAAGTATGTCAATGTCTTGTAACTTATTTATTATGCATCGTAACACTTTTAAGAGAACTTGAGATTAATATACATCATCCTTGAAAACCGTACATATATTGTCTTAAGTTTTGTCTCTTTACTTACTTGTGTTCTTTATATCCTAATTCTTAAAACCCCGGTTCCCTATTTGATGTATTAAGTGCTCTAACTCTCTCCTTGTTATGAGACTAATTGTATCAACCATCCCTTAACCGATCCTGCACTTTCGAAGGTCAATGGCTTAGGAAGAATAAGTTCTTTCGAGGCCATTTATCCTTCGGAAGAATAAGTTCTTTCTTCTAAAATTTATGCAGGTCTACATGACTTCATTCTTCGGAAGACTTAGCTCTATCTTCGAAAGTTCTTCATATACTTTAGAAGGAAAACTAGTTTGTCTCAGAAGACTTAGTTTTCCTTCAAAAGCTCTTTATATTTTAGGCTTCAGAAGATCTTCAACTTGTGTTTAGAAGAGTTTCTTTAGCTTCGGAAGACTTCTTCAACTTATACTTCAAAATTCTTCTAAGTGTTGTTTTGGTTGCACCAGCCTCATATGATCCAACAAGCAGTTGAAGTGTCAATGGGCTGAGTTGCCATGGTTATGGTCTTAATGATGTAATCACTTGCTGAAGTGAGCGCCTCTTCCATATGGATTTGCTGAATAGGTTCAGGGAGATCTACCTCTGTAGTAGGTGGATGATGTGGGCTTGATATAGGAAAATCAGGAGTACTCATCTCTCCTCAACCAGGGAAGGAGAAGAGAGACTCATCTCTCCTCAACCAGGGAAGGAGAAGAGAGACTCGTGGTACGCACTGAAGCCCATATCTTCATCATCATCAAATTCTAAGTTGGGAATTGGTTGGTTTATATGAAGAGGCTGGGGATGGTAACTATGCTCTGAAGGTTGTTCAATAGAGTTTTGAGACTCCGAGTGAAGGCTTAAGTGTATTTGGGTTATGAGCTCATCAGTCTGAGCATAAGGAACCTTAGTACTGATCATTGGTGAGATGGAAGTCGTTTGCTCCTTAGGGGAAGTGGGAACTTTAATGTCCACTTCCTCATGCGTAGGTGGTGATATGGGGGCCCTTACAAGCTGAGTAAGTTGTGCAAGGGTTTGTTTGGATTTTCTTTTATAGGTGATGGTTATTTGTGGCTATGTGGGTGGTTGTGAAGTAGAAGGTGTGGGTTCTACACTAGCTGGTGCTGCTAGGTTGCCACCTTGAGTAGTGAGCTCTAACATTTTTAGGACTAGGGCTGTTTTTACCCTTGAGAAGCCTATAGTAGGCTTTCTTATAGTTTTAAAGATGTCAGGTTTCATATGTCCCAATTTTAGAACATTACCTATTCTCCTCAACTGTGAGCCCAGTTCACAATTGAGAATATGCTGGATATATCTAGGGAACATATAATATTTTAAGGAATCCAAGTTTGCAAGTTAATTGTTTTATACAAATTGTGAATACATTAACTTGACGCCTTGAACAATCCCATGGACTACAAAGGAAAGATCCTTAGGAATCTGATCCCATCCTCCATGTTTGTTTGACAAATTATGAATAACCACATGGAGGAGGTATTTTCATTGAGAGAAGACCTTCCCTTTACTGAAGGTTTTGACTGAGTAGTTACCTTCATAGTCCATATGTCCAAAGGACTGGTTAACAATAGATTTAGGAAAGAACAATTCACCTTCTACATCATCCAGCTGAAGATGAGTGTTTATTGAGGTAGGAGTGATAAAGATTGTCCTCCTCCGCACTGTGGTAGACGGTGCCTTCTCCCCATCCATAGTGACCTCTTGGCAGGTCCACCAGAAGTCCAAAAGTTGATCTTTATAGAGTAGATGATCTATGGTGAGGGAGGTGAAGTAGTTTGATAGAGTAAAAAATGGCAAACCTCTGAGAAACCTAGATCTTTCTTAGAGTCCAACAGAGTAACTTGATTATGTTGTATGTGAAGGTGCATGGAGAAATATGGTTGGTTTCTACGGTTAGGGTTAGCCATTTGAGGTAGCTTTGTTGTAAAGGAAGGTAAGAACAAAAGCGATTTGTGTATGAATATAGGTTACAAAATTTACAGATGAAAAAGATAGTGAAAGAGGGGAGAACCGTTAGGTGTATATATTTGAAATGGATTTGAGACAACGTTAATGCAAAAGAATAAACTTTAAAATCCGAATGTCGATCTCACCTCTGAAAAAGTGCCCCAAAACGTAGTTTTCTTGGAAGTCGAAAATCTTCCGAAGGTATTTTGTCTTTGGAAGTTTTGTAAAAATTTTCAAAGCCAATTTTGACTTCGGAAGGTATTCCTTTGATTTATGAAAATTTGCATCGGAAGAAAAATTACTTAAGTAATTTTCTCTTCTGAGACATATTTGGTTTCGAAAGAGATTAAAACTTGGAAATTTTATTCTCAAGGGAATAAATCTTCTAAGACTTAATGGCTTTCAGAAGAAAATTATTCTTCAATTACATATAAGTACTTAAAATCATTTTTTTTTCTTTCGAAGATATATCAAAAGATAAATTTCTTATAAGTAGTTATCTGATTTAAAGACTTAAAATTCTTTCAAAATTCTTTAGAAGACAATATTAATGTCGTCCGAAAGAAAATATGTTTTAAGTTTTTCAAAATTTTAAGCAATATCATTTGAAAAGGATGTCTTCAAAGTAAACTGGGCTTATGTAGGTGATACTTTAGACAACTTAGGACATACATGTTTTATAAATTTTATTGAATTAAGTTTTAAGAAAATCTACTCAAAGTTAATCATCCTAATAGCTGATACAAGATATTTAAATATATGTTCATCAAAAGCCTTCGTAAATAGATTAGCATCTTATTCATTTAGGTTAACTTTGACTAGTTTTATCAATCCCTTTCCTAAATTATCTCTAACTAGATGATACCTTACATTGATGTGTTTTGTCCTTGAGTGCTGCACATGATTCTCCGTAATAGAGATAGCACTATTTTTGTCTATGTGGATTGGAGTCTCCTTGAAGTTTAATCCATAGTCTAGCATCTAATTATGAATCCAAAGTACTTGAGCACAGTAGCTAGCAGCAGCAATGTAATAAGCTTTAGCGGTTGATGTAGATACACATGATTGTTTCTTGCATTGCCAAGAGACTATCCTTCCACCAAGGAATTGACATTCCCTAGATGTAGACTTTGCAGTCATGTTGCATCCACCATAGTCACTATCTGTATAAACATACAGATTGAAGTCAGAATTCTTTGGATGCCAAAGGCCTAGTTTAGGACACCTTTGAGATATCTAAGAATCCTCTTGACAGCAACCAGGTCTGACATCTTAGGATAGGCTTGATATCTGGCACAGATGCATGTAGCAAACATGATATCAGGCCTGCTAACTGTAAGGTACATAAGAGACCCAATCATAGCCATGTAAAGATGTTCATCTACATACTCCCCCTCAAGATCAAGTCCAAGGGAGTGGTTTCCGGATATGGGTGTCTTTGCAACCTTAAATTCAATCATGTTGAATCTTGTAAGTATATCGTGTACATACTTTGACTAACTTATGAAGATGCCATTGTCAACTTGCTTCACTTGAATTCCTAGAAATAAAGTGAGTTCCCCGATGGCACTCATTTTAAATCTATTCTTCATCAGCTTCTCAAAGTTTTTGCAGAGCATAGGATTAGTTGACCCAAAGATAATATCATCTACATATACTTGAACCAGCATTAAGTCCTTCTATGTTCCTTTGATGAAAAGAGTTCCATCTATAATACTCCTCTTGTAGCCATACTGATAGAGATACTGAGATAATGGCTCATACTACTTCCTTGGAGCTTGTTGCAGCTCATAGAAAGCTTTGTCAAGCTTGTATACATAATCAGGATGATCTGGGTTTGCAAAGATAGGTGGTTGTTTGACATACACCTCTTCATCAATCACCCCATATAAGAAAGCACACTTGACATCAGGTTGGTAGACCTTGAAATCCTTAAATGCTATAAAATCCAGGAATATCCTAATAGCTTAAAGTCTTATCACAGGAGCAAAGACATATGTTTAGTCAATTCCTTCTTCTTTTGTGTACCCTTAAACAACTAGTATTGCTTTATTCTTGATGATAAGTCCTCTATCATCCTTCTTGTTCCTAAAAATGCACTTGGTTCCTATGATAGTCTTCCCTTAAGGAAGTAGACATAGGTTTCAAATCTTTTGTCTTTTGAATTAAACCAGCTCCTCTTGCATTCCTTCAACACAACTTCAATCCTTCAAAGCCTCATCAACTTTCTTTGGCTCTATCTGGAACAAGAAACAAGAGTATAGTCAAATATTTTTGTCATGGGTTTGTCCTCTTGTTCTCACCTCTTTATCAATATCTTCAATGATGTTTGTGGTGGGGTGTGTGTTGGACCAAAAGAACCAATGAGCCAGATCAGAAAAACCTCTAAGTCCCACAAGACATCACAACAACTGCTGAAAGCTTCATCAGCTGTTTGACAAAGTCTGAAGACCTCAACAACTGAAGATCAAAGTACTGAAGACTAAAGTACTGAAGACTCAAGTACTAAAGACTCAAGTACTGAAGACTCAAGTACTAAAGGCACAAGTACTGAAGGCACAAGTACTGAAGACTGAAGTACTGAAGATTCAAGTGCTGAGGATTCAAGTACAGAAGACCATCAGCTGAAGTACAAAGTACTGAATATCAACAGCCGAAGCACAAAGACAGAAGACAAAGACTGAAGACATCAGTTGATGATAACTACTGAAGTCATCAGCTGATGAAACATCTGAAGTTATAGTCTGAAGACAAGTACTGAAGCTTCAGAGTTTGTCACAACAACTGAAGAAGTATTCTTCAGTTGTTGTGATGGTTTACCTTTCAGGTTTTTCCTTTTCAGTAATTGTAATTTTCTATTTCAGTAGTTTGTAAATGACTGAAGAGCATGTTCTTCAGTCGTTGTAGTTTTTCAGTAGTTTCTTTTCAGTTGTTGTAATAAGTAACACTTAGCATTTTGTAAGAAGATGTCAACTGTTTGACATCTTCAGTAGTTTAGTTAGTTTCAGTAGTTTGTTAAAATAACGGTTTGATGTCACTATCAAGTGACATCAGCTGACGTCATTCT
>BJCO01713046.1:0-12874 GCA_018326465.1 Flaveria floridana | reverse complement strand
TGGAGGTGGCGTGTATCACAGATAAAATAAGAGAGGGAAGATTAAGATGGTTTGGGCACGTAAAGCGAAGGTCGATGGTAGCACCCGTTAGAGCAGTAGAGAACATCACCGTAGAGGGTAGGAGGAATAGAGGCCGACCTAGGTTGACTTGGGACGAAATAATTAGGCGAGATATGGTAGACTTGCACCTCTATGAGCACATGATCGAGGATATGAGTGAGTGGAGACGTAGAATTAAAATTAAGGACTTCTAGCGGGACCGGTGGGTAGGAAGGGTAGACGTGGATCTTGGGTAGGAAGGGTAGACATAGATCTGTTGCGGCCCACCTGTCTTCCTATTTCTGCCCTTATACGTGATTCTACCTGCTTATTTGATGTACACACTTTCTATGTAATTAAGTGATTTATACCTGTGTGTTGTCTGACTTACTTTATGTTTGCGATTGCGACTGTTATTGGTTTTCGTTACCGAGTCGAGGGTCTCTTCGGAAGCAGTCTCTCTATCTCTCAAGATAGAGGAAAGACTCGCCGCCACCTACCCCTCCCAGACCCTGCTCTTGAGTGGGACTTACTAGGTATGTTTGTTTTGTTTGTTTGTTTGATGCAGAAAGCTGCTAAGCGTAAGAAGATTCATGCATTCAAGTCTAAGATGCGGAAGGAGCAAATTGAAGTTACACAGAATAAGAGACAAAATGCATGGCAACAATTCCAGACCACTAAAGGTCGTGCCAAGAAGGTATGATGGACACCTCACCTGGATTATATTTCTTTCATTTCAGAGGCTCATGAACTTCTAATATTCAGTTATATGTAAATATTTTTCTTTGCATGAATTCAGATTGGGTTCTTCTCGGGTCGCAAGCGGGAAAGCATATTCAAGTCTCCTGATGACCCCACTGGTAAGGTGGGTGTGACCGGAAGTGGGAAAGGTCTCACCGATTTTCAAAGAAGGGAAAAACATCTTCATCTTAAAGGAGCTAATGCTGAAAACACTGACGATTAAAAGACGTAACTTCTGCTGCACTACTTTAGTCTTGTGTTGGTTTGCATGTAGGGCAAGTAACAACCAACTCTCTGGATGCTGAATTTGACTTGAGGTCAACTTGTGATATGCTTTTGTACCTTGTTAGTTTCTTAAGTCGTGCCTATCTAGTTAACCATATATCAAAGTTCTGCTCCATAATGATATGCATTTTTTCTTTAAATGGTTATTTTTAGCAGAATAGTGCCGTCAATCATTCACCTGTAGTAGTCGTCGTCTCTTTGATTAGTTACCCTCCACAAACTGGTATTGGCTAAGCTGTGTGATACGGTGAATTGTTTCTATCATTGTCCTTGTAGTTCAGTGACAAAGCTTATTTATTATAGCTTTCTGTCAATCTCTAGTATTTTCATGGTTATTGATGCGATACAAGATTGGAACATCCACATTAACACTTGGTGCGTGAAAGATAATCAATCATGTGTAGTTTGAGAGAAAAAAAGTGATGGTTATAAAAATCGTGTTATGTACCATATTTAGAACAAATAAATAATGTAAATGTTTCTTCTTGTTTGTGTATTGATTGCCACTCTAAACATTATGTACGTACTGATTAAACTAAAGGAATAAAAGTCAAGAGTAAAGGAATAATTTTGGGTGTGAGGTGTGTACATGTGTGGAATTTTTAAGTGAAGGGGTGGATTTTGTAATTTGTATTGATTAGGAAATCTTTTTAAATCATCTTTAAGAGCGTCTTTCAAATTGAAAAACTGTCACTTTGTATTCATGAATTTTAATACCATGATCTTGATCCATGGATTGACAAAATAACTTTCATTATATAAAGCACCGTCGCAAGTTATTGAGCAATTGGAAAAGATGAGGCGATCCTTTTTCTGGGGAGGGAATGAGGAAGCCATGAAAGTAAAGTGGATAGCCTGGGATAATGTTATAAAACCGAAAAATTATGGTGGTCTTGGGCTAGGATCGTTGCGAGACACTAATCTAGCTATGCTATCTAAGTGGTGGTGGAGGTTCAAGGTAGAAAAAGATGGGTTGTGGAAGAAAGTTATTTGGTCAATCCATGGATCATCAATATCATGGTCTTTCATTCCGGCAAAGATTTCTATTCCCGGTCCATGGAGTAATATAATGAACATTAATGCGACTTTGGAACATGGCATAAGTGTCCCGAACATTATTCAAGCAATACCAGGCAATGGTCTTTCGATAATGTTTTGGTTAGATAAGTGGGTGGGTGATGTCCCACTCTGCATTCGGTTCCACTACTATTTGAGCTGGAGACGAAAAAACAGTGTCTATTGTGGGACCGGTTGGCTACATCAAGTAACATCTCAAAATTCCAGTGGAAAAGACAGTTAGCTTCAGTTGAAGAGGTCAATGAGATGGCCGGGTTATTGCAGATTTTTGGGCTGTCACACTTTCGAAGTCGAGTGATCGATGGTATTGGAATATCGGGTGCAACATTGGATTTTCCATAGCAAGTATTAAAAATCAAATTTGGGCAAACAAGTGTAATGGCACCACTCGACCAACGTTGTGGAATAATTGGGTCCCAAGTAAACTTTCCATTCTCACGTGACGGGCGGAATTGTATCGTCTTCCTACCATGGTTGCACTAGTTAAAAGGGACATCCAGGTAAATACCTTGCTTTGCCCGATATGTTGTGAGTCGGATGAAACAGAAGACCATATTTTCTTATTTTTTCGTTGGGCCCAAGATGTATGGAATGAAGTAATCCGGTGGTGCAAGCTACCCAGATTTTGCCCGTTTTCAATACGGGATCTTGTTGATATTCACACTTTATAAAGGATCATTTAAATGGAAGAAGGTGATTCAAGCTATTATCCTTGCAACAATATGGACGCTATGGGAAGTTAGAAATAAATGGGTTTTCGAAAGAAAACAATTTTCGTTGAGTATGGTGATTTGTGACATTAAAGCGAAGAGCTTTCTTTGGGTAAAATGCAGAGCAAAGATGGGTAATCTTACTTGGAGCCAATGGGAAGGTTTCGAACTAGCAACTGCTTTGTTCTAAGTCCTTGTATTGAGTTATTGATATGGGTAATGTATTGGGGACAATGGTGTCTTATTATACTGTTTGGTGTAATTATTCTATCGGCTTGCTAGTTATTGAATAAAAAATTTTCGTTGTTCGTTAAAAAAAAAGATGACTTAAGAGTCAATGTTGGACTAACTCATCCAATATAGGCTTTTTCCTCTTAGAAGCTTCTAAGTTTAAACCCAAATATGGGGTAATTTCGTATGGAGTAATTTAATCATAAAAGTATGGAGTATGGTAGATTTGTTTTTCAAATAAAGATAACTTAGAGTAAGTATCAATAAATATGTGAACTTTGTTACGATAAAAGTACCAGAAATCAAACTAAAGATCTTTATATTGTAGGGGGAATTAACACAATGTATTACTGCGTCCGTGAAATGTGTTTAAATGACGGTTATTACCATCAACCCGTGATAGTTATACAAGTGGGAAGTCTTTTGTAATAACTTTGTTGAATCTTATAGTTGTTGATGCTTAATTGTCATTGATTACACTTGGTGATGCTTGGTGATGCTTAGTAATGTTTTAACTTCTATTAAAGCAACTCTGTTAATGTTGATGCTCAATTGCTACTAATGTTTTAACATGTCAAGTTGCCACTGATGACCTCAATTACTATTTACGATCAATAGTAACTTGATGCCCATGATTGCAACAAGTCTCTCAATAAAAATATTGAATACCAAAGCACCCAATAAGTAAAGCCTATGGTGATCGGTATGCAATCAACACATAATAGCCTACAAGGAGCACAACATGATAACAATATACAATGATCAACAATGGGGCACACACTGCAATAAATAATCAAGCATGCAATAAATAATCAAGCACTAAACGACGACAATGAGCAATCACAATCTGGCCATACAAGACATATACAATGAGCAACAATGTACATGGGTCAACAGAATACACGCAATGTGCAGCAATATATAATGAGCGATCTAGATCAAATAGTGACAACGGGAACAAGGAGCTTAAAATGAGCAACAATGGGAATACAGTGCTACCGAGCAACAAGATACACATGTCAGATAAATGAGCAACAATGGGCATAGACAACGTAGACTACACACAATGATCATATAAAGTTAGTAAGCAACACCGAGCAATACTATACCATGAGCCTCAATAAACCCATGAATCACACACTACGCCACAAGAATACAATGATACCAAGCCACATGAAGCACTCATAACACACACAAAAGTACAAGATATAATATTAATCAACCAACAGAGAAATGCAATGATTGTTGATACCATGGTCCACGAAGCTCACAAAAATGTATGCTAGACCATGAACGTTAAATGTAGCTTTTTTGGAATGTTTATTATTCCACTCAAAAATTTTAAAATATATTATGTAATATATATAAATGTATTAAGGATAGAGTGCACATTGGGGCTCTAAAATTTGCCCCAAAGAGATTGAAACCGTCACCTAAGACACTAGGAGCACGCCACATGAAAAGTAGTGGCGGCACGTGGGCGGTTTGTGGCGACACGTGTAATACTGTGACCGGCGCGTTCACTGCCAGTTGGTGATGGGTGGCACTCCTTTGGACTCGCAACAATGTTAGAAAATGCCATGTGAGTATTAGCCTCATTGTCTCAAACAGGCTTGAAGATTACTCTTGTTTAATGGCCATTTGATCAAAGTTTATATCTACAAAGAATATACAATGAGCATCTAATATAACCCCATATCTAGTTTCAAGCCCTTCGTCTTGGAAACAACTAAACAAACTCCTCTGCAAAGGGTGTTGGAGAGTGCTCATGCAAGACAAGCATCTTATTTAGTAAACCTTTAGCACCCACACAACCTCTTTCAATATATGAGAGACAAGAGGTTTAGCATTTTAAAGATAGAGGAATTACATATATCACCTTCTAAACTAGTAAAATTACATATTTCTTAGCACATAATTTCTCAATGTATGATATAAAATGCTATTCAAGTATGGTTTAAGAAAATATGTAATTTGACAAGTTAAAGGGGGTAATACCTTAAAGATTAATGATAGACAAAGAGGTGATGGCAGTTATTATGCTTAAATATTCTTATTGTTTGTAAAAGTAAAAAATCTTTAAAATACTAAATAAAAGGGCAAACAATAATGTAGTATGAGCGGAATATAGGTTCAATGAGCACATCTGTGATCTTCACCAAACCACATGGACGAAAGATATTATTTACACTGACACTGTCTATTATCAATAATTAAATAACAATACTAGTTGGAAAAAAATTAAAAATAAAATGCATAAAGAAAACCACAAATATAATTGCCAGCAATAGTGTAAGTTGAAAGGGAAGGGAAGAAGAACAATAATTCCCCTTCACCTTTATTGCTCCCATGAAAAAAAAAAATTGGACAAATGCAGAATCCCAGTTAAAAACTTTACATGTATCATCCATAACAACTACAAGAACAATAACTTAGAAAATAGTTTGAATATAAATGACCTTCAACTTTTTGCTTTTAAAGATCACCTTCTAGATCTGTATTCTGTCTTTCCCGATTTTCCACACTCCCCAAACAATAAAAATCTGGCACCTCTGCGGGGACCAACTGGGGTTCCGGGTTTCATCTGTACAAAAGAAAGTTAACATAGTTTATCGATTGCATTGATGCACACATCTACACCGTTTGAAGATTCCTTTTAGAGGTGGAAATTTTGACCTTATTATCTATAAGTGGGTCGATTTAATTTTTTTTTTTTTTTAACAGGTCAAATGGATAAAAAAGCTTACCTTAAGAGGAAACATGTCAAATACGTAAGACAGATCAAAGTAATACAAAGTATATTTTAAATATATAAAACCTTCTGAATCATTATGCTAAAGAGAGATTAGATGATTATTGGAATAATATAATTTATGTAATCATATTTCACCGACTAGTTATTGAAGTTTAAATACTTAATCAACATTTTGAGTTAAAACCCAATCCACCCATTTTCCACCTCTAATTGCCAAAAGAGTTTTAAGAATTTGCCTTTCCCCTGCGGTTAGGCTTGGTTTTGCTCCAACACAAACAACCAGCACCACCTGCTCCAGACTCGTATCCACTGTGTAAAGAAAAGCAAAATGATGTTACCAATCTTAGCATAAAGTTGCAGGAAGCCTTGTATTTTGTTATTGCAGAGATATTATAAATCAATCTCTATCTTAGGGGACGTATTTTCATGCAGAAAGAAAAGAAATGAATGGCAAATTGCCCACAAGAGAGCATATTATACAGTCAAATTCTATCTTAAAACAGATTCAAATGGGTTGAAAGTCACTGAAAGTGTCGTTTAATGCACAAAACCTCGTAAATCATTTTATGAAAAAGCATTAGTTTAGTTGTAAAACAATATAACTTTTGCAATCATATTTGACACACTTATTATCTATAGAATATTTTAAATTAATTGAAAAAAAGTGTTTTGGGTCAACCAAATCAGACCCGTTTTTAATGCATTAATCAACTGCCATCTAATTTGAAAGTATGTTCCCTAAAATAGAAATAGAGTGAAATAGGTGCAATTTGCCCAAACAAGAAGCCATATGGATATTTGGTGTACTTGGTAACTAAATTGGCATCATGCAACAAGCTTGGTGACATAGTAGTATGCTCCTTTGAAAAGGGCTTCCCATCATTGATCTTCAAAAGATTGAGTTCACGGGTCAAATCATCTTCCCATTGCTGCTGTGATGTCTCCATTTGACCACTACTGCCACCATCTTGAGGTAAGACTTGATTCCTTTCGGGCTTCAATCGTTGCAATGATCCAGGGGTGCCTTTTTCTGCAGTTTGTAACCATGCTGTTTCTAACCTTTGCTCATGTATGATCGATTCTATTCTTTGAATTGGATTTCCACTCTTTGTCCCTCTTAATGCTTCTTGATTGGAACAATTGTCCATTGAAGTTGACTCCATCTCTCTTTGAGTCAAGCCATGTGTGAGTTCCCCATTAATTTGGTTTGGTTTATTAGTCCCGTCATCCGTTAGTAATACAATTCTAACCTCTATATTGCGATGAAGAACAATCTCAAATGAGTTTGTAATACTGCTGACAAACCTTTCAACTCTGCTTTTGATATCTTTATCCCTGAAGACAATGTAGGCAACAAGAATACCTGCAACATAAATACATAATATTATATATTATTTAGGCCAATGTGTACATAATCAAATTTTATAGCTTTTCAACTAAAAATTTGTGTACTTCTATTCACTTATGAATAGGTTGACTTGGGTTACCTTTTATCTCAAAGGGTCAAATTGGTAAAAAAAAATTTGGCTAAAAAAAGGGAACAAGTCAGTAGCCGGAAAATCCGTTAATATAAATTATAGATCATTATTGTGATGAGGCTTATTCAAGCATATTGAATCCATTAAGTACATACAAATTATGGACAAAAAAAATTTGCCCAATTTGATCCATTACCCAACCTGCCCATTTCGCTACCTCCCTCATAATGATCTAGGAATGCATATTGTAGAACCAAAATCTGCAAAATCTTGCTTATTGGGTTAGTAGACTAGCATAAAACATATGGGCAATTTATTTGCTAGATGTTTGAAGGTAGCATTAGTGTTAGGGACAACAGATAGATAACAGATGTTGGTATGAAGGCTTTTCTGTTCAAATTTCAGTATATGAAATATACGACGTAAAAATATAAAATCAGATTGCATATGGCCTTTACCCCACTTTTTATGACATAACTGAAGCTTTAAGGTCTAAACATGGGTACTAAAATAATTTAGCAGTTTAGTAATAAAGGTAATGATTTATGTTATTTGTTTAATAGTAAGTATGAACAAGAATGTTCAAACATAAACTAAAGCAGAGGTGGCAAGTTTGATCCATTTACATATATGTGGGTTGACTTGGGTTATGTCATATCTCTGATATGTAAAACTCATATAACAGAAAAACGGTTGAAAGAGAAGTGGTCAGAAGTCTCCCAAAATGTATGTTTGATGCATAAAACCTTGTATATTATTTATTCAAAAATATAAATAATGCAATTTTTGTAATCATATTGGAAATATTGAGCATATACAAAAATATCTGAAAAAGTGTTTCAAGTCAACCCAAAGCAAAATGTACAAATATTTACCATGCTACTCCACTCAATAGTGACCTCAGATATGAACTGAAATGCATAAAAATATTTGATTACCTTTATCTTCAGAAACAGACATAAGAGTCCCATAAGTATGTAGTAGCTGCCTGAGGGTTTTAGAATGGCATTTATCAATGCAACGGGCCCAAATTTCATCCAATATGTTTGCATTGGTATTTCCAAGTATGACATCATCATGATGTGAGACAGATGGGCCATCCCCATTGATGAGTTGCCTCATTGGTAAGAGTGCATCTTCTGGGCTGTTGCTTAAATTTATATGATTGGGTTTAACAGGAGTAGACTTCTGATGTGCATTTTGCTGAGTATCTGGTTTTGGTTTTTGGAAATAAATATCTTTAAAGGTAGCAGATAGGTCATCATCAGTTGTTCTGGAGCTTTGTCTTCTTCCGCTTCCTAAAGGAGTAGGATCTGCCGAAGGGACACAACCAAGCTGTAAAAGAGTTGCTGTGAACCATGTTGACCGTTCACTAGAAACTCTTAATTGTTTCTCTGCCTCAGAAAGAAGTTTCAAAGCCTGCTTTAATCTCTCCACCTCAGCTTCTGTCACTGGACAATAATTTACAACTATCAGTTATAATTAGCATGTTAAAAATATATATAAAGCCCCATCAAGAACAATTACAATTTAATACCAGTGATCGAGCATATACAGGGGCTTTAATGTAATCTAATTAACAAGCTGCAGTAATCTTGTAGCTGCGATTTCTTAAACACACAGCTGGATGGTTACATAACAACATCTTGTAATTTCAACACTTATATCCGACGCCAGATTGATTTCGGCTTTATCATAATGCTAACAGATTACACGGTCAAACTTAGTAACTATACCAAAAAGAAAACAGGTTTAGTGGGTTGAAAGCAGCCGATGACATAATCTTCTAGTTGTTTTTTTCGAAAATAGATTTGGATCTGCATTGTTAACTAAAATCATATTTAATTATTAATAGAATAAGAAAGAGAAAAATGTTGACGGGTTGGGCTTTAAGTCATCATAAAATCTTACCCATTTAACGGGTTTCCCAACATGCCCGTCTTGCCACCAATAGCATACATAAGATAATGACCGAAGAAAACACTCTGATATAGGAAATCATGGCATTGACTTCCAAAAGTTCTTTTTGATAGAAGAGTTGATGTTGCACCAAATTACTAATTTAAAGCTCTTACTACTAAACTATCTAAATAAAAAAGTTGAGAACTTACAGCTTCTACCATCAAAGAATGAGTCACCATATCCAGCTTCAACCACTTGGTATGTTCCAGCAATGATATCCATAATAAGTGTAGCCATTTGAGACATCAATACCATAGGATCAACTCCCAAATCCATTAATTCTCTGGCTCTTTTCACTGTTTCTGCTGTGTTTGATGACATTGCTAACTCCAGAAGTTTCAATAACTTCTCATCAGATACAACTCCCACCTACAGCAGCTCCAAAGAGATTAAAAACGCGAAATTGGAGACTTAAAGCGTAGCCTAAAATGGAGTGTTGATGCATAAATCAAAGCACCTCCTATTTTATTAAAACAATACATTATTAGTGAAATTATAAATTTTGTAATCATATTTGAGACACTAACTATTTATAAAAGATTTGATAAAATGTGTTTTGGTTCAACCTAACCTGTTTCATACAAAAGATTTATTTGCTTGACGTGTTACCCAACCCATGACCCATCCGTTTCACTATCACTAATTCCTCATCTACAATAAGAAAATTAGCTGAACTACTATATATGACAAGTTCAGGAAACTCACAAGTTCATTCACCAGATCAGTAGTGATTCTCTTTCCTAATAAACTCAACTGATCCAACATAGTTTCCGCATCCCGAAGTGAACCCTCTACATTCAGAGCGATCAAATCTAATGCATCCGACTCAACATCCAAATTCTCCGCTTCTGAGATTTTCTTCAACCTTTTAACTATGTCGCTATCTTTAATTTTGTTAAAAAGATACTTTTGGCACCGCGACAAAACAGAACGTGGTACATTATCAAGATCAGTAGTTATAAAGATGAATACAACACCTGGAGGTGGTTCTTCAAGAAACTTTTGGAATGCCAACCACAATTTAGAAGGTAATAAGTGACATTCATCAATAACATACACGTCATGCCTAATAAAGGTTGAAGAAGAAGAACCCATATGCAGTTTCTTCATCAAAAATCGAACTTTATCGATCCCTTTCTTATTGGAGCCATCCATTTCAGTAGTGACTCGACTCTTTCCTGAAATAAACGCAGCACATTCTGTGCAAACCCCACAAGGCCTCATGTCTCCGGTGGCAAGGCAATTCAAGGCAGCAGCGAAGACCCTTGCTGTTGATGTTTTTCCAGTACCACGGGGACCTTGAAATAGATATATTGGAGCAATTCTTCCCCTAATTATAGAATTCACAAGGGACAGAACCACAACATTTTGGTCAACTATATCTTCAAAGAACATCGGCCTATACTTATAGCTAAAGCAGTTAATATTATCAACAAGAGATGAGGGAGAATCCTCTTCTATTTCCCCATTAATAGCTACAAGCTCCAACCCTTCTTGACTTTTGTAGCTTGTAGACCATCTCCTTCCATCTAATCGACTCAAAGCTTCCAAATCAAGCTCACCATGATTAGTTGAAAGCTCGTCATCTGTCCCAATAGATGAACGATCTCTGCTTTCATCCCCATTTGTAAGCAATGGGACATGAGAAGTTTTGTGAGTGAGCCTCTTCTTCTTGTAAGCACCCATAGATGATCTATGGTGTCGTCTATGATAATTGGTTTGGCTCCCACACAAGATGCTGCTTCCTTTTCTTCTTAGTGTATCAGAAAATGATGGAGAATAACAACTACCACAAACACCACGCTTCGGAGTACTTCTCTTGGAGGACGACCAATAACAAGGAATCCCACATCCCTGTCGACCTGGCAAACCCAATTGATCATCTTCATCGTCTTCATCATATGTGCCATCATTCAAAGATCCTGTTGCCCCATCCCACGATCCGACTGTGCTTGGATTCCTAACCCAATATTTATTATTGATTGAACTTGTGGACAAAGCTGGTGTGCTATAACAGTAAGACGAATCGTCTTTCCTACTACTACCTCGCACCAATTTAGCCGATTGGAACCTAGACAACAAAGGGGATGTCATTGAAGTCCCTTTAACAACCACATCATCACAATTAACATCATCATATTGATCTACTAAGCTAAGTCGTCTCTGCAATTCAAGTTTCAAAGCAGCAGAAGAATGCATCATGTTCTTTTGCTTCTTCTTCTTCATCATCGAACCCCTCCTAATCAGTGATGTTGTGTGATTAGTACCATCTTTACAAGTATCAAATATCTTCGAAGACGAGGTAAGTGCATACCTGTGATCATCAGCAGCATCACTCTTCAAATCCCCATCGTTTCGCGCATCACTCAAGCTATCATCAACACTCTCCTCCCCATCACCGATTCCATCATCTGCATTGCTCCTATGCTGGCGCCTTGACCCCGTCACCGACGCGCTCCTCTCACTCTCCGATCTCTGCGTCCTCCAATTATACAAAAACACCTTCTTCTCCTTCCTCCTGCTACTACCATTATTACCACCACCACCACTACCATTAACATTGCCGTTGCTGTTAATATTATTCTCAGCGGTTTCTTCTAGACTGTAAGTAGAGCTGTTTCTGTAATGGTGGTTGTAATGGTTGTTGGGGGCGGTGGTGATGGAGGAAGAAGCATCTCCGGCGGGCGGAGCAGCGGCGGCGGTGGATCTAGAAGAAGTGAGCGGCGAGCGCCAAGAGGAAGTGGTACCAGGATCTCTTAGCGCACGAGCAGCTTTCCTAATCTGAGTTAACTCCTTCTTGAGATGCAGATTGCTGGGATCAACAAGAATACCACTGTAACTACTGCTTCGATTTGCAGACATTGATGGCTCTGCTGATCCAATGAAATCAAAGCAGATGATAGTGAATGTGAAAGTTACAGATCTGACAGATTTGCATGAAGCTAGAGATTAGAAGAATGTAGGATTGGGGTGAATTAGGGTTTGGGGAAATGGGTTTGAAATTGAAGAGGGAAAAGAGTGGTTTTCATCAAAGATTGAATTGGATTGGATTGAAGTGGTAAAACTAAAAGGTTGAAGTTGTTTGGGTTCTTGCTTCAAAAAGATTCTGGCTTTTTTGTTCCCGATTCACCTCGCTTTTTGTCCGACTGTTTTTTTTCATATTTTTCACAATTACAATTACAATTACAAATACAATTACAATTATAATTACATTTACAATTACAATTACAATTACAATTACAATTACAATTATTGGTTGCATTGCATCCTCAAAATCAAAATTATGTCAACCTAATTAATGTTACCGGTTTTCTTTTAGGGAAATTCTGCACACACCGCTCATTTTTTAGGGTATACCACCTCAAACGGTCACGGTTATCATTTTTTAGGGTATACCACCTCAAACGGTCACGGTTAGGGCTAACCGTGACCTTTAGGTCGGGTGTAGGACCTAACCGTGACGGTGTGGCCTAACAGTGACGTTAGGTTCTCGGGATCATTGCAATTATTGGGTGTGTAATTAATTGGGTGACAGTTAGGGTTTTGGAGGTGTATATGTCACGGTTTGGCCAAACCGTGATATTTTGTACATATTT
>BJCO01713041.1:0-14727 GCA_018326465.1 Flaveria floridana | reverse complement strand
AAATGATAATAAACACAGGAAGTAAATTTTCAAGGTACTTTTATATATTGATTCTCAACTCAAAGGATTACAAGACTCTTACAAGCACAATCTCTCTACCTATTGAGTTACAATGAGAACTATACATATAATACTACCTACAGCCGGATATACTTTGATTCCAGCTGGAAACCTATAACCAAAAGCCTATACTACAAGACTATAGGTTAAGGTATCTCGGATATTTTATCTGAGATTTGGTAGTCAGGACATGTCCCTGACTTACGTTTTGTCATCAACTAAGGTTGGTAACATATACTATCATAAAAAGGTAAACAGTGGAATAAAGTATGGTCAACTACATGGCTCTTTTAGGAAGAAGCCATGCTGTATCAGAAGTCTGTAGCGGAATGTCAGAGACCATACTTATGTCCACTGGTTCATAGTAGTGTCTTCCGAAGGTTAAGTTGCTTCGGAAGAATAACTTCATACGAATCCACTTATACTTCGGAAGACTGCTTCTTCCGAGGTTTGGCAACTTCTCCTTGTCTTTGGAAGTAGAGTTTGTCTTCGGAAGTTGATCTTTCACTTGTCTTCGGAAGAACTCTTCAACCTTCGGAAGTTTCCATACTTAGCTTCGGAAGCCTTTGAATGTAGCACCAAAATTGACTAAGTGAAATAGTTTTGGTTGCAACAGCCTTTCTCATGATCTAACACTATTTAAAAAAACTAGAATGTTGGTACCCCCAACCAGCCAAACAATCTAAATGAAAAGATATAAGTAAAGAAGACTAAAAGCATATATTAAAACCCGAGATGGAATGATCTCACCAAATGTACACCCAAGTTAGGGTTCTTCGATTAGGCTGCGGGTATGGGTATGGGTTCGCAATCGTAGGTGGGAGGCGACTGGGGTCTGCTGGTCTACATGTTGCGATGTAAGTGGTATTGGTTGGTGGTGGTCGGCTGGTGGTAGTAGGTTGACGGTGGCAGGTGGGCGACGGCTGTGATGGGTGGTGCAATAGGGTGTGGGTTGATCTCAGGGATGGCGGTGATGGTAGGTGGGCGTCGGCTGTAGTAGGTGGGTGGTGCAACGAGGTGGCTGCGGTAGGTGCGACGGGGGATGGGGAGGCAGTGAGGTGGCGTCGCCGGTAAGGTGGCCGCGGTAGGTGGCTGAGGTAGGTGGCTACGATAGGTGGGTGGTGTGATGGGGTGGCATCGTCGGTCGTTGTTGGTCTGGGTGACGGTGGTGGCTGGCTGTGAGGGGATGTGGTAGGGGGTGGGGAGGCGGTGGTATCTAGCGGTGAAGGGATGGGGAGGTGGTGAAGGTCAGGTAAGGTGGTTGGGTGGTTGGGTGGTCGTGGTGGTGGCTGTGATGATGGAGATGGTGGACAAGGTGAGGTGCTCCGGTTCTGGAGAAGGTGGGATGGGGAAGGTGGTCGTGATGAGGAAGGTGGTCGTGATGGTGGTGCTCTGGCCGGTGGTGCTCCGGCTCTAACGACGGCTTTCCGGTGGGTGGTGAGCGTCGGCCGATGACCGGTGATGGTGGTGACCGGTGATGGTGATGTGTAATGGTAATAAGAAGGTACCGATAAAGAGAGAAAGTCCAGAGAGAGAGAGAGAGAACCCTAGATACGAATGCTAATTTGGCAAGGTTTACTTGAACGAAATCAATGTTCAAGTGTTAATATCATAATTTTTACTTGATCAAGCAAAATTGTGGCAAGGTTTAACACTAATTTGTAGTATTAAGCATGTTATAAACTTTAGAAATAACAATTTAATATTAAATAAAAAACCTATTATAATCATCATAAAAAATATTATCCACCGCATTTATTTTGATCTATGCTTCGATATATACAATTTCTAATATACCTTGCAACGTACTTATTGTTGCATCAGATGAGGCTGGTGCAATCTAAACTAGACTTAGAAGATTTTGTGTACAACTGAAGAAAGTCTTCCGAAGCAAAATCAACCCTTCCAACTAACATAGGAACTTTATTGTTATGCGAAAAATCAAATTCATAATGATAATCCTATGAAACCTTACATTAAATTAGTTGATCATCTAGTGAAGTAAAAGTTATCATAATCTTCTTACTACATAAACTAGCACATACACATGAATATATACATATACATACACACGTACGGGTGCATGCACTCGACACGCACACACACACACCCATACATATACCTATATATATACACATATATATAATTTGGCGCACACACACATATAATCCTACATATGGTTATTTTGTAGAAAAATAACTAATTTTTTATAAATCTAGGCTTGGTTAAATTACCACCCAAGCCACCCAATGCATGAAGGGTTACCAAAGTACCTAGTGACTTGCATTGGTTTCCATATCCGCACAAAGTCCCGACCATAATCTAGTGGAATCCAAGATTTGAGACTCCCAATCTGTAAGGTTTACACTTAAAGGAAGATGCAACCAAAGCAACCAAAAAGCTCTCAGCACGCATGAATGAAGTACAGAGTAAAGTTACTTTGGAAGATTTACATAACTCAAAGAAAATATGCTATGTTTAAAATCTTCCGAAGCCAAATGACCGAATCTTCCGAAGCCAAAGATGAAGTCTTCTTTCATAGACAAAGTTTTCCAAAGCCAAAGACTGATTTCTTTCAAAGACAGAGAAGACATGCTTTCTCTTATCACCATTTGACAAAAGATGAACAACTTTCCGCTACCACCTCTGAATGCTCACCAACTTAGATAAGTTGGTTAAAAGGTCCATACCTTTGTCAACTATAGATTAAGGTCACTTGTCTGCTGAAACATCAGGGCCCAGAAAAAATTTTGGATGTGGATGATAGAGAGCATATTTTTTATATATCCCCAAAACGAGAGCTATTAGATGAGAAGAGACTTCGCACCATTGAACATGCCTAGGTCTACTAGAAAAGGGGATTTCAAGTAATTCCAAATTTCAACTTTTGTACCTTTTATCCTTTTTGTAATATATTAGGATGTGAGCTATGGCATGTCATAGTCACAAGTCAAAAGGTAATCTGCAGTAGGATTAGTGTTTAGAGCTGGCTTTCAAAGAATAACTGGTAGTAGGATGTAGAATAAAGTGTCCCAAGTACTTGTCTTTCTAATATATGCTTCGTAACACTTGGAATAGAATTTGAGAGCACTATACAACATTCTTAAAAATCAAAATATTATCTTGTTCTTGTTCTGTCTTATACTTACTTGTGTTTTTAATATTATCACCATAAACCCGGTTCCCTATTTGATCTCTTATGTGTTCTAAGTCTCTCCTCATTGTGAAATTGATTGTATTAACCCCCTTCAATGACCCTACAATTGGTATTAGAGCATTTTAGGCTCTTGATTGTAAGATCTCACCATCTTTAAATCGCTTTAGTTTCATAAAACACATAACAACTCAAATGACAGCTCTTACCAAGACTGATATGGAAACCAGTACGATGATAAAACCTCCACTGACTACTCCTGATTACTTTGATACTTAGTGCCAAAGAATGGAAGGGCTCATCAAGTCTCAAGACAAAAGGATGTGGGGATCTGTTGTTTCAGGACATCATGTACCATGCAACACTTCAGCTGATGCTGGTGGTGGCATGATACCAAAGGAAGTTTCTCACTACTCAGAAGAAGATTGGAAGAATATTGATGTAGATCAGAAGTCCATAACTATCACACCCCGACCGACGGCGGAATCATCGGAGCGGACGAATGTGAATCGATTACTCAGTTCATGGTAGCAAATATGTTGAAAGATTATTAAATGTCATTTTCATTAAAAAAATCAAATCAGATATTTCATTACAATACAATAAAGATTCAAACAACATAATAACGTCTTTTATTAATCTAGGTCCAAGATCTATATGAGCATGAAGAAGTTCTCTAAAAAGCATCCTCAAACATGTTAAAAAATACGGTCAACATATGATGTTGGTGAGTTCTGATGAATTTGTACATACATATATAAACAACTTTTAAGAGGCAATTCAAGTTATAGGTTAAGAAATAATGCAAGAATATATAGATAGCATAATGATACAATCAAACCTTGACAAAGGAATGGCCATAATAAGATATACGGTTAGCTAAGTGTACTTTGTTCCCATGATGAACAAAAATATGTCATCAGGAGCCGGTAATAACCTCGGCTTTAGCACCAAATAGGCTTGTCAAGCCCATAGATCTATGACGTCACTAGGCTAGCAATAGTTAATGATTGCTTTTACAAGATGACTACATATAATGCTCACCATTATCTCAAATAAACATGAAAAAATTTATAAGATGAATTTCATGTGCATTACAGGTATTAGGATATTTTACAAGTGTGCATTTATATGGTTAACATGCTTCACCTCAAAAGGTGTGAAACAAAAATAAAAATGAGGTATGGAAAACTCACTTTGTATAATGATGGTTGTAGAGTACATAAGAATGCTTGGATGTTCAAGAGTCAAAGGTGATTTCCTAAAGGATAAACAAAAAATAATAACTTGAAGTCAGAATTCATTACAAGAAGTTAGGACGTTTAGAGAATACCAAAAAGCGAAATGTAGATTGAAAAAACCTTACTGTACCAATTTTAGATTCTGGATAGAATGTTTGGTACGTGTTTGAATAGATTTTAAAAATAGCAAACGGTTTTATAAAATTATAAAAATTTATAGTTGACTAGTACAGTGTCTCCTGGACAACTTTCATTCAAAAACATTTTTATTAAAAGATTCGTAAATAGTTCAAAATAGCAGCACAAGGCAGAAGTTGCTGAAATACACACTTTTCTTGTGTAGGCTATTATTGAGTCGTCCGATTAAGTTTAAAGACGTATAAACTATTGTTAAAAAGATAATTCAATGAACTTAATATTGGAGTCTGATTTTACTAAAATTTAGTTTGTTATGACCAAGTTATGGTTACTTGAAGTCAGACTATATTCTGCCAAATATATAGTAAGGAACTTATGTTCACTTTTAAAATTTGCTAAAGCATGAAACGGGTTAAAAAAATTTATTATGTCGATATATGGTATATTAGAATTCATTTGAGTTACTAAAAAATATTTCAAGACTTTGGCATAGCCATCATTTAGAGAAATAATCTTGTGGAATAACCGAATGCGGCGGCATAGCCGTCCATATGCAAACGGGATTCTTCGTTTACGTTAGTGTGTTCTTAGCTTTATTTAGGAATGTTAGTGATTGTTAAAAGGTTAGTGAATGTTAGAATGATAACAATTAAAATTAAAAGAGATTTAGTAGAAGAAAGAATAAAAGTAAGAACATAATGTGAACAATTGGATGTTAGGATGATTGAAAAAATATAGAAATACATAATATAAAAACAATATAAGATTACCTTAGTATTAGAAAATTTTGAAATTTATTGAAAGAAAATTCTTGAAATTGATCAAAACCAATGGATGAAAGAAAGATATGTGAGTGAGATTTTTGAAGAGTGAGCAAATGAAAAGTGAGGCCTAAAGCTTGCTTTTATAGTTGAGGTTAGGAGGGGATTATGAATGGTGTCAATGGTGAGTTACAAGTCTTTTAAAAGGGGTTAAGATTGGAATTTAAAATAAATATAAAATTAAATAATTTAAATAAATAAAAGAATAATTATAATTTAAACACTAAATTTATTAAGACTTTATTTTTAATTTAACAACTTCTTTTTATTAAATATTTACAGACTTTATAAATATCACAAGAACTTTTAACTTGATTATTTATTTTAATTGAATATTTAAAATCTTACAAATATTAGTAACCTCTTTAAAATTTATTTTATAAATTAAAAAATTATTATAAATTGTTTAAATTATTTAATAAATGGAAATTGAATAAAACAATTTTCAATATTGGTTAAATTAAACATTTACGCATTTGATTCATTAAAATAAATAAAATAAGTTTAGTGATAACATTTTCATCATATGAAAGTTCAAAATGAGTTTGGGTTTAGGTTTATAATTTGAAAATGGGCGGATGTTACAATGACCGCTCTCCAACTGCTGTTCCAAACTCTATCTACAAAGGCTTCAAGAAGTGCAAGATTGCTAAGCAACTATAGGATGCACTGAAGCTTATGTATAAGGGGTCTAATGAAGTAAAATAAAATAAGAAAGACCTTTTAAAGTAGCAGTTTGAAAACTTCACCTTCAAGACAGATGAAATCATGACTCAACAATACTTCAGGTATGTTGAGATTGTGGACAATCTAATAGATGTTAGAGTAACTCTTGAGAACAGGGACATTGTAAGGAAATTCATGTCCTTTCTTCCCAGACAATGGACACACTATTGTGTGATCTTTAAGAGGACTGGAAATCTCTAGACCCTTACTCTCACTGAGTTTAGGGTATCCTCAGTGGATACTAGATGGAAATGGACATGCAAAATCCATCTGGGATCTCCAACAATCAGTAGAGTTCAACCCTTCATTTGGTCAAAAGGGATTATAGATAACCACAACATCATCTCATCTGCTACCCTAAAAAACTCACAAAAGGGTCCTTTCATTACCTTTCCAGAGACACCACGGGAGAGCTATATCAAAGGAGTCCCATTCTAAGAGACAAGCTCTTTTCAAGCCTTTCTGTCTACTGATGAAAGCAGTGGCAACTTTCTCTTCACCCTTAAAGACTTGGAATGTATCCATCTAGATGATTTGAAGTACATTGAAATAGTCCAGCAGATGGCTCTTCTCACCGATAGAGCCAAGAAGTTCTACAAGAGGATAGGCAGGAAGTTTCTTAGCAACACAACTAGTGAAAAGTTTAGGCTGGATAAAAGTAAGGTGAAGTGTTACTAGTGTAACCAAATGGGACACTTTGATAGGGATTCCAAGGCACCAAGGATAAATGGTGGCCAAGCACAATCCAGACCAAACTTCACTGATGGAGCTCCACAGACTGAGCAACCCAAGCAGCAAGTTGCAGTTGCTGTTGCAAAAACAAACTTTGATTAGAGCTTTCAGGTTAAAGATGCATCTCCAAACCAAGCACCGATGGCTGATCATGAAGAAGCCAAGGTGTTGGAACATGCTTGTACTCCTATATGTATTGCTAAAGTTAATCGGTGCAGGTCCTACAACTTGGAAATAAGATCTGACCTTGAGTCCTTAAATATCTTAAAAGCTGATATTAAACAAGCTGAAAATGTTTACAACTTTAAGATAGATGATCTAGAAAAAACCATTTAAAACCTCTTAAGCATGAACATACCAACTACAGGACTCAAATCAAAGATCTCATTACCAAGTTATCTAAATGCCAGGATGAGCTTGTGATCAGCAAAGCCAGAGTAGAAAAATATGTTCTTAAAGAAGAGACCTTCAAGAACATTATATCCTCATCCTTGCATGCAAAGATTTGTTATCAGAATAAGCAGGGATTAGGATCTACTGAGATAGCTCCTCCACATACTCTATTATCTGCAAGATCTCCAAGGTGTAGAACTTGTCGAGATGAGCTTCCCCTCATAGACATCATTCAAGAAGAGGATGAAGTTGAAGAGGAGATAGTGAAGGATAGATATGAGATGAGTGAAGAAGATCAGCCTAAGAAGGGTTACTATTCTCCTGAGGAGAGGAAAGAATCAGGGATGACCGAGTTCAAAAGGAAGAACTTGATCAGAACAACTAAGAAACAAACAAGAAAGGCTCAAGAGATCAAGGCCACCTTTAACTCCAAGTAGAAAATAGTCTTTATCACTGTTGGATTTAAAGTGGTGAAAGCTAAAGACTTAAGTATAAACTCTAGTACTAGGGGTTCTAGTTTATGTCCAACTCATCCTTGTGAGAAAAGAAGGTTGATTAGCTGTGTACCACTGTTGCACAGCCTAAACCATCGGGTTCCAAGAGCAAGCCTCACCCTAAGAAGCCTATTGCATCATATAAAAAGATAAAGATGGAAGTGGAAAGTGATCAAGGTCAGCTTTCTACTCAAAAGAAAACTCTTAGAAGGAAGCCTGTTGATTGCATCATGTGTGGTAGTACCTCTCATCTTGCTAATGTTTGCATCTACAATCCTAAAAGTACTCTCCACATGGCCAAGAATAAAAATTCTGAGAAGAAGAAGAAGAAGAAGAGAGATTCAAAAGGAAAGTCTTTTCCTTTCAGAAGCTCCAAAGTGAAGAAGAAGACAAGTGAAAACTTGCTTTCGGAATTAAGAAATGCTTCCAAAGTACTGAAGTCTGCTGTAGTGGATGCAAACTATTCTGAAGGTCTAGTCTCCAAAACTTATGAAGTCATCAAAACTTTCAAAGTGTTAAAGGTCAAGTCTAATCTTCAAAGATGGTATGGAAGATAAAGGAAGACCATGTGACTGAAAGTACTTCATCAAAAATAGCCAATGATCCTCAAAGCCTAAATATAAGATCCATCACTGTTGTATTGTCTTTAGTTCACTTTGATAAGCCTTGACCAACAAAGCTTGGGTTTCCAAATGTAACTAACCAAATCTTTTGGTGTAGGAACAACTAAAGACCAATAACAATGTACAGATCATCGCTAGTGGCTATTCCAGGCACACGAAAGGAAATGGCTCTTTGCTTCAAAACTTTGAGAAAATTAATGGATTTCCAGTTGCTTTTGGTGGAGATTCAGGTGGTTACATTACTGGAAGGGGCATGGTTATAAATGGTAAGCTCAGCATTGGGAAGATATACTTTTTTATGGTGCTTGGGTACAATCTACTAAGTATATCCCAATTTTATGATACAAGACACAACATACTCTTTACTAAGCGTGAATACATTGTTCTCAAGCCCAGGGTGGTCAAATTTCAAGAGCACATCTTGCTCAGACCCCTTTAGGAAAGGAAACATGTACAAGATGGATTTGCAGAAACATCTCCTTCAGGAGAAGTTTCTTGCTTTCTATCTAAATCAAATAGTGATTAGTCTTTCCTCTAGCATAAACGAATGTGACATGTAAACTTTAGAAACATGAACAAATTATTAAGAATGATTTGGTAAGTGAAATACCAAAGAAAGAGTTTACAAGCGATGACCATTGTGTTGCATGTCTAAAATGGAAGCGCCACAAATTGTCTCACAAGCCAAAGACAATGAACTCCATCACTACACCCTTACTTATTACATATGGATCTCTTTGGCCCCACCAATGTAATGAGTTTAGGAAGGACCTCATACTGTTTGGTGATCATAGATGATTTCACAAGATTCACTTGGGTCTTCTTCCTTGGAAATAAGGATAGGACTCTAATTGAGAATCAATGTGATCACAAGATCAAAGCCATAAGATGTGATCAAGAAGCTGAATTCAAGAACCAAATCCTTTATACATGTGATGAAAAGGGTATTACAAGACAATATATTGATCCTAGTACTCTTTATTAAAATGGTGTTGCTGAGAGGAGAAACAGGATACTTATTGAAGCTGCAAGAACCATGTTATCTAACTCTAAACTGCCCATCACCTTCTAGACAGAGCCAGTTAACAGTGCATGTTATGTGCAGAATAGAGTTTTAGTATTTAAGAGTCATGGTAAGACTCCTTATGATATGTGGAACAAAAGGAGGAAATGGAGGTGGTGATAGTGATCAAGTATTTCTTGATGCTAATAACCACTCCATAGAAGACAACATCAATGATGTCACACACTCACTGGATCAAGCTTCTCTTGATAAGTGTGCTGATGTGGTGGATAATACTCTATTGCATATCTGAATTTTACAAATTTGGATTTGTCAAATCAACTTGTTATGATTTCTCAACTTAGGATCCATAAGTCACACCCCATAACAAACATCATTGGAGATGTTAACATAGGGGTAAGAACAAGAGGACAAACCCATGACAAACATCATTGGATAATACTCTATTGCATATACTCTTGTTTCTTATGCCAGATAGAGCCCAAGAAAGTTAATAAAGCTTTGAAGGATGGTAGTTAGGTTGAAGCAATGAAGGAGGAGCTGCTTCAATCCAAAAGGCAAAAGGTTCAGAACTTATGTCCTCTTCCTCCAGGGAAGACCACGATAGGTACCAAATGGGTATATGGAACAAGAAGGATGATAGAGGACATGCCATTAAGACCAAGGCCAGACTAGTTGTTCAAGGATACATACAAGAAGAAGGGATTGACCACACATATTTTTTTGCTCCAGTGGAAAGACTTGAAGCTGTTAGGATATTCCTTGTTTTTGCCGCAACCATGGATTTCAAGGTCTACCAACTTGATGTCAAGTGTGCTTTATTATATGGGGTGATTGATGAGGAGGTGTATGTCAAACAGCCACCTTGTTTTGTAGACCCAGATCGTCCTGATTATGTCTGCAAGCTTGATAAGGCTCTTTATGGGTTGCACCAAGTTCTAAGGAAGTGGTATGAGACACTATCTCCGTATCGCTGTCAACATGGCTACAAGAGGGGTACTATAGATGGAACACTCTTCATCAAAGGAACAAGAAATGACTTGATGCTAGTTCAAGTTTATGTAGATGACATTATTTTTAGGTCACCTAATCCAAAGCATTCCAAAGACTTTGAGAAGCTGATGAAGAATGGATTTGAAATGAGTGTCATAGGGGAACTTAATTTCTTTATAGGAATTCAAGTGAAGCAGGTTGACAAGGGCATCTTCATAAGTCAGTCAAACTATGTACAAGATATACTCACAGGATTCAACATCACTAAATGTAAGGTTGAAAAAAACACCCATAGCAAAAAACCACTCCCTTGGACCCGATATTGAGGCGCAGTGTGTGGATGAACATCTTTATAGGGCTATGATTGGGTCTTTTACGTACCTCATAGCCACCAGGCCTGATATCATTTTTGCCACCTCAATTTGTGCAGGATATCAAGCTAATCCTAAGATGTCATGCCTAGTTGCTATTAAGAGAATTCTTAGATATCTCAAAGGTGCTTTAGAACTAGGCCTTTGGTATTCAAAGAATCCTAACTTCAATCTGTATGCTTATATAGATAGTGATTATGGTGGTTGCAATATGACTCCAAAGTCTTTATCTGGGGATGTCAATTCCTTAGTGGAAGGGTAGTCTCATGCAATGCAAGAAACAATCCTGTGTGTCTGCATCAACTACTGAAGCTGAATACATTGCTGCTTCTAGCTATTGTACTCAAGTGCTTTGGATTCATAATTAGATGCTAGACTATTGATTCAATTCAAAGAAACTCCAATCCACATAGACAATAACAATGATATCTCTATCACATAGAACCATATGCAGCACTCAAGGACAAAACACATCAACATCAATTATCATTGACTAGAGATAATTTTGAAAAAGAATTTATACAACTGGTTAAAGTTAACACAATAGAGCAATATGTTGAAATGTTCTCGAAAGCTTTTAATGAGTAGATATTTAAATATCTTGTACCAGCTATTGTGATGATTAATTTTGAGTAGATTTTTTCTTAAACTAAACTTAAAATTATTTTTAAATTAGTGTCCAAAAGTTTTCTATATCATCACCTACATAAGCCCAGTTTACTTTGAAAGAAAACTTTTCAAATGATATTCATTGGAATTTTGGAAATTTTAGACATATTTTCTCTTGGAAGACAAAGTTGTCTTCGAAAGAATATTATGTCCTCAAAACTAATAACTACTTATAAGACATTTACATTTGGAAGAAATTTTGAAATATTTACCGAAACTTTAATATGCTTCTAAGTACTTATATATTTTTAAAAGATAATTTTCTTCCAAAAGCAATTAAGCCTCAAAAGATTTATTCTCTTATGAATAAAACTTTTTCATTTTAATCTCTTCCAAAATCAAATATGTCTGTGAAGTAAAAATACTCTATGTATTTTTCTTCCGAAGCAAAATTTCCATAAAGCTCAGGAATATCTTTCGAAGTCAAATTGGATTTGGAAGCTTTTATAAAACTTCCGAAGATAAATTAGCTTTGGAAGATTTTCGATTTCCAAGAGAACTACCTTTTTGGGCGCTTTTTCATATGTTGGACCGACTATTAGATTTCAAAGTTTATCCTTTTGCATTAACTTTATCTCAAATCTATTTCATATATATACGCCTTTAACGGTTCCCCATCTTTTACTTTCCTCTTCATCTACAAATCCTGCTAAGCTAAATTCACTCACAAAACGCCTTTATTCTTATCTTCTTCATCACAAAGCTACTCACAAATGGCCAACCCTGATCCATGAAACCAACCAGATTTTTCCATGCAACTACACAGGCAACACAATCAAGTTGCTCTGTTAACGTCGAAGAAAGATCCTGGTTTCTTAGATGTTTGCCGGTTCTTAGCTCTATCAAACTATTTCACCTTACTCATCATAGACCCTCCACTATATGAAGATTAACTTTGGAGTTCTGGAGGAACTGCCAAGAGGTATGGATGAGGTGAAGGCACTGTCTGCCACAGTGTAGGGCAGAACAATTTTCATCACTCCAGCCACCGTTAACACCCATCTCAGGCTAAATAATGAAGAAGGCGGCATATCCTTCCTAGAATCTGCTGTGAACCAGTCCTTCAGGAAGATGGGCTATGAGGGTGATTACTCCGTAAAAACCTTCAAGAAAGGGAAGGTTTCCTCCTAGTGGAAGTACCTCTTCTATGTTGTTATCCACTGTCTATCAAACAAGCATGGAGGACGGGATACAATTCTAGAGGGCCTTTCCTATATAGTCCATAGCATGGTTCAAGGTATCAAGTTCAGGTACTCTCAATTTGTATATAAAAATTTGCTTGCTAACTTAGACTTCTTAGAATATTACGTGTTCCCTAGATATGTTCAACACATTCTTAACTATGAACTGGGCTCACAGTTAAGGGGAATAGGTAACGTTCTTAAAATAGGACAGTTGAAGCCCGAAATCTTGAAGACAATGAGAAAAGCTATTGTGGTCTTCTCAGGGGTAGATACAGCCCTAGTTCCAAAAATGTTAGAGCTAATTTCTCAAGGTGATAACCTAGCAGCACCAGCTAGTGTTGAGCCCATACCTTTTACATATGAACCACCTACACAGATAAAATTACCCTCACCTACTTAATAAGATACAAACAAACATCTTCATAAACTACTTAGGTTGTGTAGGCCCCCATATCCTCACCCATGCAGGAGGAAGTGGACACCAGAGCTCCCACTTCTCCGGAGGAGAAACCCACTCCCATCACTTCATTGATTCGTGCTGAGGTTCCTCATGCTTAGCCTGATGAGCTCACAACCCCCACAGCCTTAAGCCTTCACTTAGAGTCTCAAAACTCTAGTAAAAACCCTTTAGGGGAAAGCTACCATCCCAGTCTCTAGACCTTAATCAACCCATACCCAACTTTGAATTCTATGATGATAAAAACATGGGATTCAGCAAGTACGATAAGTATCTTTTCTCCATCCCTGCTCAAGGAGAGATAGTGCTTTTGACTCACCCATCTCTAGCCCACATCATCCACCCATAATTGAGGTGGATCTCTCTGAACCTTTTCAGGAGGTCCATATGAAAGAGGCTCTCAGTTCTACAAGTGATTACGTCTTTAAGACCTCAACCATGGCAACTCAGCCCATTGACACTTCAACTAGAGCTGTCATGGAACAGGGGAATCCAGCAACCAAGAACTTAGTGCTGGTGATAAGAAAGAAGACTTTTTTCCTATTCTCTCATCCCCCATGATTCTTCTAGCAAAGATGAGGGGAGTCTAAAACTAAAGGTGCATAAACTGACTCAAACTTGCACCTATTTGGTCTTAAAGGTTAGTCACCTGGAAACTCAGGTGACTACCTTAAAAAAGAGGGTCAATGGCAAGTTAGCTAAAAGACCACTAAGGAAGACTCAACCGGGGCCATAAGAACCTGTCGATGTGGTAGACCTAATCTCTATCTCACCTATGCAAGAGGGTGATGCTACCAAAAAAGAGGAGAAAGTCCTACCAACCATCACAAACTAGGGAGTTCTTGTCAGAGTATGGGTATAGAGGAGTCATCACCCTCTATTGCAATTGTCCATACTAAACAACCTCCTTAAGTCCATATTGATGTGGACTCACTATGAAAAGTTTGTTTGAGGAGGGTATTTTAAGGGCTATGCTGACCCCAGCCAATGATGCTGAAAATGAAATACTAGAGTGGAGGTATGATGCTGACATGAGGGCCCTTATACTCCATACACTTCAGGAGCAGCAAAAAAGTTTTCACTTTTCAGACCATGAAGTACTATGAGAGTCTTCCTCTAGTTCATATGTCACTTACAAACCCAAGTCAAAATAGGCAAGCTACCAGACTAGGTGAGAGGATCAAAGATTGGATTGTTAAAGATTTCAAATAAAAAGAAGATAAAGGCTAATAGGTAATGTCATTGGTCAACTGGATGTTGAGGTGGACCCTAAGATTAGCTTCTAAGGGGAAACCTTGACTGCAAGCCTAGTGATACAACCTGTGAACCTTGTCATAGGAACTTCAACATTCTCTACCCTCAATGAGGAACCAACTGGTAAAGGTTGTAAGGTTTATTGGTAAGGCTGATGCAACCCAAACACCCAAAGTCTCTCCTGCATGTATGTACAAGTGTACTGAAGTGGAATGCTTCGGAAGACTTTTTGATCACATGCTTTATCTGATGTACCTTTTACACAAAGCTGGACCCCTTTCTGCTGCAACTCTGATAAGACACCAACTTTACATAAGTTGGTGAAAGGTCCATGCTTTTGGTAACTGTACATTGAGGTCTTGAGTCTATAACTTTCCACTTTATGTACTTTAT
>BJCO01713033.1:0-14835 GCA_018326465.1 Flaveria floridana | reverse complement strand
TTTATGGGATCGGTTAAACATCATATGTTTAGTTGGCATGTTTAATCCCATCAACACCTTTGTACACCATTCTTCGGTGACCCTATTCACATGGTTTCCAAATCAAGTCGTCCTACTTAAACATACGTGTAAATTTACACATACAAGTGGTTAGGTGACCTTTATCCCATAAATATGGTAAACCCACCTCAAACTCACAAGTTTTTCTCCAATGTGGTTAGGTGACCTTTATTCCATATCGAGTTCGAGATGATTCGAGTATTGTATAAAAAGATGGTGTTAAACTTGTTTTTTTTTTAAAAAGCATTTCAAGTTTTCTAAATTCTAGATTGGAAAACTTTTATGTACCTTGCATTTGCATGCATTCAAATGTATGGTACTGAGTTTGAAAACCAATTTTTAAAGTTCCTTTTAATAAAACCCATTTTATTGTGAAATCATTGACTTTTAATAGAATCAATTTAATTCGCTTATGATTTCTAAGTAACCAATTTTAAGCAAGTTGTTGATATTAAGTTGTTAATAATCATTATCCACATAAGATAAAACAAAAATGTAAATCAACCATGCAAGCATAAAATAAAACAATCATAAGTTCATAACCATAGCCATCTAGTCTTGGCCACACTTGTTGACCGAAACAAGTGTGCCAAAAGTCTCTCCTAAGGGACCAAATGAACCATAATATGTGTCGGTGAACTCCCACTTGATCCCGTATCCAAATGCTTCAAGTGTCCATTTTATGTTGTGACTTCTTCACTTTATTTGGGCTTTCTTTTGGGGTCCAAATTCAGCTCCAAGCTTCCATGGGCCTTCAAGTTTGGGTTTTGGTCTTTGAGCTAAAATCCATTTTAGACTATGAGGTCCATTAAGGCCCAAAACCCAAATCTCTTCTTGTTGCATCTTCTTTAACAAAAAAATATATCCTAATACATTTTTCTCTAGAAAAAAAAATACAACTAATCTACTTATTATTACAAACCAATATGAATAAATAAATAGATTACAAACCCAAATAAAAGAATATTACAACCATATTGAAAAATCATACAAACCACAACACAAACAATCATCCAAACTCATGGTCAAGGCTAGGTTATGCACATCCAACATACATACAATATGCAAACATTATAAAACAAAATGGTTCCCTTTTTAGAACCCTCAAACTTCCGGCTATAGTTAAATAAAACCGAAACAAAATAACCAATCATCCAAATGATTTAATTCTTCAACATTATCATAAGCATGTATAGAATAATCTTGAAGAACAAAGGGGTAACCAAAACACTCAAAATTTTAGGCCATATGGTGAACCACACCATAAAACCCAAAAAACTTGAGATTTATGAAGCATGAATCCGTATAGCGGCTCTTGATGCCATTCTTGGGTTTTAAAAGATTACCAAAGTCATATAAACCCATTTATATAAAAAACTCAGTGGAATAATAAGTTTTAAATCTTGTTATTTAGATGAAAATAAAACCATTTTATAAACAAAACCCAAGCCAAGGATCCATATACGAATTTACATGCTTACAAAACAACCACCATAGGATGTTTAAGAAATACTACCTTTCAAGAAAAGGGTGTATGAAGAGAATGAAGAAGATGGAATGACTAGTCTTCAAAGTAGAAGAACCTCAAGCTTGTATACCCAAAGCCACCACCAAACACCTTTTCTTGCTAGGATTTGTGTAGCACAACACCAAAGATCCAAGAATTCTTTCTTCTTCCTTCTTTGGCCGATTAGAGAGAGGAGAGATAGAGGAAAGGGTTTTGTTTAACTGCATGTAATGTGTATGGTATTGTGGGGTTTGGTGTCTTGTATAGTTCCAAGAAAATTCAAAAGGGAAGTGGGAAAGCCCCACCAAAGTGGGCGGTCACTTTGGCCTTTTTATTATTATTATTTTTATTTTATTTTTAAACACCCACTAACACATTACACAAGTCATTAAATAAATAATGTGACATGTAGAAACTTTAATATCCCATAAGGTAC
Organism: Flaveria floridana; assembly: GCA_018326465.1. Taxonomy (NCBI): domain Eukaryota; kingdom Viridiplantae; phylum Streptophyta; class Magnoliopsida; order Asterales; family Asteraceae; genus Flaveria; species Flaveria floridana. The sequence continues at coordinate 12,832 of BJCO01713033.1, read as the reverse complement.
ATGCAATATGTTATAACCATTGTGATATGTATATTATTTAATCAACTTAAATAATATCATAAGATAATCTCTCTAAATAAATTATCCACATAATTTATTTATTCCTCAAGTGCAAATATTTAGGAACCCATTTTCTAAATATCATACGTGTTAATATTTGTTTGCAAGATCATGTCTACAATAAATATCATGGTGTTTGTCTAGCTTGTTATTAGGTATGACCCGACTGGGATCATAACGTACTAGTCACATCAATTATAATATGTGTCTTGGGCAGACCGGTTCCAACAAAAGCATCTTTTGATGAGTCACAGCTTTGCCATAGACGTTTGGAGGACATAATTTTCAAAAACATAAATTGATTGGTAAAAGAAACCCATGTAATTGGTTTACCTAAAAAGGAATTTCATTTCATTGACCACTGTTCAGCATGTCTCAAAGGAAAACAACATAAGTCTTCCCACAAGCCAAAGCTGGTGAACACAAACAATTCTCCATTGAAATTACTTTATATGGATCTCTTTAGACAAACTCATGTCATGAGTATTGGCAAGAAACAATATTGTTTGGTGATAATTGATAACTTTTCATGATTCACATGGGCCTTCTTTCTACTTCATAAAAACGAGGCGTCCCTATTAATAAAAAATTGTATCACTAAATATGAAAACCAACTTGATCAAAAAGTAAAATCAATTAGGAGTGATAATGGGACAGAATTCAAAAATGAAAATCTGAGTTCATTTTGCACAACCAAAGGCATTGCTCATCAATTCAGTGCAGCTAGAACTCTTCAACAAAATGGGATAGCTGAAAGGTGAAATAGAACACTAATTGAAGTAGCAAGAACAATGCTAGCCGATGCTAAACTGCCAATTACCTTTTGAGCTGAAGTAGTCAACACATCATGCTTTGTGCAAAATCAAACTTTTATAGTTAAAGAAAGCAACAGAACACCTTATGAACTGCTTTTTCATAAAAAATCATTTATTGGATTTTTCAAGTCATTTGGTTGTCCTGTCTTAATATTAAACACCCGACACCATTTAGGAAAGTTTGCTCCTAAGTTTGATGAGGGATTCTTTATAGGTTATTCCTTAGTATCCAAGGCTTTCAGAGTGTTTAATCAAAGATTAAACATTATTGATAAATCAACTAATGTTTAATTTAATGAGCACTCTTTTCCTAAGTCAATGAATGGTCCCGATTGGTTGTTTGATATTGACTCATTTACAAGATCTTTTGATCAGTTTCACATGTCAAATGCAGGTAACCTACAATCAGCTGAATCTTTTGGAATATTACAGAGACAAGATGAGTTTCCAATGATTCCTCCTTCTGCTAATCAATTTGATGAAGATGTTCCATTACAAGCTGATCCTGTTAGACAATAAGTACAAAATCAGAGTGTTTCAACTAAGGCTGGTCCTAGTACACTGCCTAATCCTTCAGCAGAATCGTCTATCGAAGTTAGAAATTCAGAACTAGCTATTGTACCAGTTGAAACTGAAGTGAATGCAAATGATGAAAGTCATCAAAGTGCTGCTGATACTGAAGCTGAAGCTGGTAAAGCATTTGATTACTTTCACAATTCTCCAATATCCCATCCTAAAGGTACCTCTGACCAAGATGATCTGAATGTTTCCAACCTTGATGTATCAATTGCTGGTGACTCAATTCTACCACCAGGATACATAAGGATAATCCAGTGTCAAGCATCATTGGTGATTTAGATGAGCGGGTGACAAGAAGCAAGTCAAGTATTGCAAACATCTGTTTGTTTTTTTGCTTTCTGTGTCAAACTGTACCCAAGAATATAAAAGAGGTTCTTCAAGACAACAGTTGGATCGAGGCAATGAAGGAAGAATTGTTGCAGTTTAAGAAACAAGAAGTATGGCAGCTGGTAGATCTTCCCGAAGGACAATACCCAACCGATACGAGATGGTTATACATAAGAAAGACTGATGACAGGGGATTTGTTATCAGAAACAAGGCAAGATTGGTGGCACAGGGATACACATAAGAAGAAGTAATAGACTATGATGAGGTGCTTGCTCATGTAGCCAGATTAAAAGCCATCAGACTTTTTCTTGCTTACTCTACATCCATGAAATTCACTGTGTATCAAATGGATGTAAGGTGTGCATTTCTTTATGGAAATATTTTTGAAGAAGTCTATGTGAGTCAACCACCTGGCTTTGAAGACCTGGATTTCTCTCACAGGGTGTACAAGCTTGACAAAGCTCTGTATGGTCTACATCAAGCCCCACGAAAGTGGTATGAGACTCTATCATATTTTCTTCTTGCATATGGGTATGAGAGAGGAAAGATTGATCAGACTCTATTCTAAAAAAGAAAAGGACATGAAATGTTTCTAGTCCAGATCTACGTGGATGATATTATTTTTGGATCAACAAACAAGCAACTTTGCAAGGATTTTGAAGACCTTATGCATTCAAAATTCCAGATGAGTGCTATAGGAGAACTTATATTCTTCTTAGGATTGCAAGTACAACAAACAGCAGATGGAATCTTCATCAATCAAAATACATGGAAACCATGTTAAAGAAATTTCACTTTGCAGATTATAAGTCTATCAGAACTCCTATTGATACAAAAATTAAGATAGGTTCAGATTGAGAAGGCAAATCACTAAATCAGACTCACTATCAATCAATGATTGGGTCATTCATGTATCTAACAGCAAGTAGACTTGACATAATGTTTGGTGTATGTGTTTGTGCTAGATATCAAGCAGATCCCAAGAAATCCCATGTAAATGCAGTCAAGCGGATATTCAGATATCTCAAGTGCAAACCTGCACTTGGATTATGGTATCCTAAGGAAGGGGATTTCAACCTCTATGCCTACACAGACAGTGACTACGGGGGATGCAACTTCAATCGAAAGTCCACTTCTAGGGGTTATCAATTTCTTAGTCCCAGACTGGTCTCCAGGCAGTGCAAGAAGAAGACAAACGTGTCAGTTTCAACATCAGAAGCTGAGTACAAAGCAGCATCAGCTTGTTGCTCTTAAGTTCTCTAGATTCAAAACTAGATGCTTGACTATGGTTATAACTTCTTGCATACACCAATTTACATTGACAACACATCAGCCATACTCATAACTAACAATCCAGTTCAACACTCAAAAATCAAACACATTGAAATTAGATATCACTTTTTGAGAGACTATGCTGAAAAAGGGTTAATCAAGTTGACACAGGTCCACACGGACAATCAATTAGCTGATTTATTCACTAAGGCATTTGAAACTAGTCGGTTTGAATTCTTAGTTCAATCAATTGGCATGATTAACCTTAAGTAAAAATCAAAAATTGTGAAAACATTCAAATATTACAAAAAGAATAATACCAAAGGAAGTTGTTTTTATTGAAGAATATGAAATGTACTACAATATGGGAAATGATATAATTACAGTCGTTATATCATTCACTATGCTTATTTCAAAACCTTGAAAGACTGACATGACTTATCTGTTATGCGAGTAGGCTCAACTTGGAAAATAAGATACATGTTGTGATTAATTAAGACTCATATTCAAGTGTGAAGTCTTCATCTCAGAGTATAAGTAAGCATTAGCTTATCCAAGTGTGTGTGTGTGTGTAGTAACCTAAACACACTAGGTAATGATGCCTTATGAATCTCATTCACCCACATCAGTTTCTCCTTTGTTTTTTTGAGCAAAGAACTTGAGAAACAGGCACATAGTGCTGATGTCATGATCCAAAAATATTCTTAATATGGAACACATCTAACCTGGATAAATTAATAAAAATATCACATTCCTTGTGAATGAACAAAAAGAATCCCAAAGAGGATCACCTTCCAAAGTGAAGTGTAAAAAGAATCCTAATATGGATCAAATAAATATAAGGATCAAAGAAAAAGAATCCCAATGAGGAACCCCCCACCTTAAAACAAATGAGAATTCATAATTTAAAGGACCTGGTCATGTAAGTTGTGAAAAAATTCTATCATACATTTCATGCGGGTGGTTGATCTTGCCATGCTTTTAAGTGTGAGGTACATGTTGAATACTCAATTCACTCAAAACATGATAAAGATCACAAGAATTAAAAGATTAACCAAGTATAAGTTTAAGAAGACAAACATACCTACAATCAATATGTTCATAATTATGTCTATTTTACTAACAATTGCTTGCACTTGTAAAAGGTAAGATTGATATGCTCCCAAATAACGTATACTTCCTCTTCATGTACAGATAAGAAAATCAAAAATTACAAAAATATTTTCCTTTCAAAATTTTAAAACATCTTTAAAGTTTTTATCCCATATGGATATAAACTTTAGGGGGAGTAATTAAAATTTTATACAGACGTTGCTTTTCTTAAAAATATAAAATGAGAATAAAATGACAGCGTTGGTGTGGAAGTTATACCATAATATCTCAGTGTATGCAGATGCCTAGAAGCACAAAAGTCCAAGATCAATCAAATCTAGGAAATTTGCATTACACCGGGTGTAAAATTCAATCAAAGCAAGAATTGATAATCCAAGCAACAGTCAAACTTCATAAAAAGTCAAAACAACAAACACATCTTCATAAAAGTCAAAGCAACAGTGCAAAAACAGCCTAAACTATCCACAACAAAAACATTAATTTTTAACAAGTTTAAATTTTAATGCGGGTAAGAGCATTGGTTAATGCGGGTGAAGGTAACCCAAGCATATAACCAATGCGGGTAATAGTTTTGTACAAGAAAAACACAAGTGAAAATAATGCGTACAAGTTAAGTCTTTAAAAACCAAATGCGTACAACAAGTTCTAAAGTATTGAAAACTTTTGCGGACAATAATTTGTTCTTCCGCATTTCTTTATGCGGTTAACAATGCTGACAACATTATTGCGCATTTGCACCAAAAATAAAATCATGAGCTCACACACTTCTGTCATGATAAGTATATGAATCTCAGTTAATGCGGATGGATAAAACAAAGCATAGAAACACAAACATCCATCAGCATTAACTAATGTGATAGAAGATCAAGAATGCAGACAACTTAATTGTTCAATCGCATTTGTTACGAGAAATACGGACAAGTCAAATGTTCTTCCACATTTGTTACGTGACCAAATGCTGGAAAATTTTGCTCTTCCGCATTTGTCACAATACACAAATGGTTGCAAGATTTGTGCTTCCGCATTTGTCACAGTATACAAATGCTGGCAATGTTTGTACTTCCGCATTTGCTACAATATAAAACCTAAAACTTCCGCATTTGTTCAAAAACTTGCAAAGTCTTAGAAACCAACTAAATTGACTATTTAAGCACATTAATGAGAGTCATTTAATGCTTTTCAAATTTGAGTGAACCTATAGTGCGACGAACGGTTTTCATACTGATCTTCCTTCATCATCGAAATCATCACAAACCTACTGTGTCAATTGTTCATCAAACCACATTTCATCTCTATTTATATCCTTAGCCAACGTAGTATCGAAACAAGGTGATTATTAATGGATTCATAAACCTTGAACACCGAACCAGTGCTGAACATAGAACCCTAGGTCAAGAAAGATTCATAAAATTAACCATGAACAAAGGATTCAATGTCATTTTCGAGTTTAATGAAGTAGATGTTAATGAAAACAACAAAAGAACGATCGAGTTTCAAACCCTAGTTTCATTGCATGAACAGGGGAACTAAGAACTGATAATGTTGAAGTCTAATCCTATGTTTCAGTGTTAAAAGATGCTTAAAACAACAAAGATGATTGAAAATAAACATAAAGCATAACACAAATGGTTATCATCACAAAATCAAGATAGGTCAAATTCCTATAGAACATTAATATTGAACTCTTAATTTTGACCTGAGAAAGTCAAACTGAAAAAGTCAAACTTGATTTTAGTTATGTAATTTAATCATTGTTAGTAAATTACTAACACATGTGTCTCTATTGGTAGAGTCTATGGCTAATCTCTCTTGGAGCAAGCTCTATAATGTTAGTGGATATCTTAATCCTGATGTGCCAGAAGCTAAAGGCTTAAGAGATATGATCAGATTCATCTCAAGTACAAGAATAGCACATGCCATCACAATTAGACCCATCATTTATGAGAAGTTCATCAGATCTTTCTGGGGAACTGCTTAGGTGATTGAAGTAGATAGTGTGAAGACCATATCTAGGAGGATCACTAATGATCATTCACTTGCCATCTCTAAAAACAAACTGTGAGACAATGGCTATAGTTTAGAGATGATGCCAACTCTCCTAAAGAACTTGAAGATGATGATATCATGACCTGCTTTGCGAACATTGGCTACGAAGAAGGTTTTGAAGGAAAACAGATACTGAAGGGATTAGTTGACATGCAGTGGAGATTCTTAATCCATTTATTCTAACACTGCCTATCAAAGAGGAAAATGGTTGGAATGACATTCCCATCACTACATCATTAGCTATCTGTGCCTTGTGCACTAACAGACAATTCAACATGTATGGTTATGTGTTCAATGGCATGGTCTCTAACATTCAGGAAGGAAGAAGGCACATGTTTCTGATGTATCCAAGGTTCATCCAGTGCCTTATCAATGAAGCCTTTCCTGACATTGTAGTAGAAGGCCCTATGATGGACATCCCTCACTATAATGCCAAATCCTATAAGTACATCAAAAAGAGAGATCCAAGGAACTTCTACAGTGGAACTTTCTTCCCTTTACTTCCATGGATGTTACAACAGATAAATCTAGAAGAATTTCATGAAGAACAAGCTAAAGAAGTTGCACCTGCTGATATGCATGAGATTATTGAAGAGAATCCATCTGCTCATGATCAACAACCTGTTAAAGAGCATGCTGAAGCAGCTGAAGAAGGACTAAGGCCAGTGTCACCACAGGTTAATGTAGGAGGTGATATTCACACTGGGCCTTCAGTTCAAGAAGCTGATATTCCATCAATATTTAGAGCATCACGTGTTCATTCTCCTCCAGTGTCTCCTATTCACACTCATCATATGTCTCCTATACACTCATCTCCAGCAGTTACTACTGCAACTGTTGACTCTGGTGAATCTACTAGTTCATCAGATGGATCTAAATCATCTTCGGATGAGGAGGATCATCATCCCTAGTTTCAAAGACCCGAGAGGCAAGCACACTCAGAGTCTGGTCCTTCAGAAAGCTTTACAGAATCTGAAGTCAACCGCCCTGATGCTAAGGATGAGATGATCTTTGAGCTATTACTAAATACAGCCAAAATGGAGAAACTGTTAGATAGAAGATATGGGATTATAAGCGAAAAACTGCTTGAACTTGATGAGAAGGAGAAAGTTCTTAAAGAGCTGAAAGCCAAATATCAGTCAGAGAAAGAAGAAAAGGATAAAGAGATTGAGAGACTTAAATCAGCTCTTGATCAGGCAAAAGAAGAAATAGTGGACACCTGGATTCTGCAACCATATAAACACTAGCAATAGAAGAATAAGAGAATCTCCTTGATGTCCAAACTGATATTATTGCTAATCTACACAAACAGATAGAAGCTCTAAAAACAAGAGTTTCCGAGCTAGAGATGCTGATTAAGATCAAAGAAGAATTGGCTAAAGATAAAGATTAGAAAGAAGATGATGATTTTGATAAATAAAAAGGTGATGATGCTGAGAAAGAAAAGAAATCAAAAGAAGATGAAAGTGTCTCTGATGAGAGCAATGATGATGATGATGACTCTCCACCATTAAAGAGACAGAAAACTACTGAGTCTGTTAAGCCAACTGAACACAGTGAAGTTAGGGAGGAAGAGGAAAGTATGGCTATGGTTATCTACTCTAGTCAAACACATGAAGAAAACTTTGATAAAGAGTTAGAGATGAAAGAGATGATTGAAGAATTAGACATCTACTCTTCAGGAGAGTTCATCGTTGATGAAGACTTCTAGAATTTAGGTAAAGATCTCAAATCTCCAGTTAAACCCATAGTGGTGATTCCTCCTAATCCTGTGCCATTGGAAGAAGAACTGAGCTTACAGATTGTTCCTACTATCTCTTTGACTAATGAGCAAAAGGAACTCATAAGAAGATTATGTGAAGAGATCAAAGAAAAAGAAGAAGTTGAAAAGCTAGAAAAAGAAAAGAAACAGGAAGCTAAAGCCTCTGTACCCTCTTCCTCTGGTTCTTGTATGCATACTTACACCAGTAAGTGGAAGTACTTATTTGAAAAGGCAAAAGGCAAAAGGTCTATGGTAGAAGAGGAACCAGCCCAAAAGAAATAAAAAGATGATCCAAGAAGCCTTGCTGCTATTGCCTAATTTTTGGAAGAACATGAGAAGGCTGAGGAGCAATTAAAGAAGAATATAAAGGTGATAGTCCTTGAGGAAAGAGAAATAGAGGGAGGATACTAAGAGAGCTTGTTTGATGAACCTTTGGTCAGGGATAGTCCTGTAAAGGATAAGTCATCTGTTAAAGAAATGGTGGAGAAAGCTCAAACCAATTATCTAATAGTTAGAGCCATGTATCTGATTAACCATGGTTATGATGCTAATGAAGTCTTTGGGATGACATATGAAAGGATGGTAGAAGATGTTGCCAAGATACAGAAACTTCTTGACCCTACATATATGATTGAGTATGAAAAGAAGACAGTCATGTCCCTAATCACATCTTCTTTTAAACAGTCTCAACAGCCTCGGGTGCATATACCACTATCCTAATCCCTACAACATGACTGACAGGGAAATAAAGGACCACTTATATGATCAAGGCTTCATAAGAAGATAACTGGGTAATATGAAGACCAATTCCCTTAGAGCTGCAATCCTTAAAATAGTCAAAGAAAAGAAGGAAAGACTAAAGACTACTGAGGAGGAGATTGTAGGAAGGAAACCTAGAACAAGAGTTTCAGCTCAAGAAGTCCAACTCACTACCAAAGACCATGATGTCTTGGAACCCATGCTACATAGGAATCCTGAATGGTTTATTAAACCCTCTTAATTGAAACTACATGAAATGTTAACCACTTCAGAGATGATCAAGGGCGTGTCTGCTCCAGAAGGCAAAGTTGATGTCAAAATTATTGCATAGAAGTATGATAGTGATTAGCACATATTCATGGTTAAAAGAATCTCATGTCTTGTTCAATTCTTCATAGAGTACACTGGTCTGGTGAACTCCCTGCAGATACATGACTTGGAAGAACTGGCTGAGCTGGAATTAATAAATCACAAAGCCATGTATAGAGGATATGAGTTTGAAGATATTATGAAAATGTCCAAGAAAACAAATAACTTCAAATCTCTAAAAGCTATCTACATCAGGAAAGACAAATCTTTCCAGAATCCTCTTGAGAAGAAAAAAAAGACAAAAGGGACTGAAGAGTTGGTAGTTCCTGAGCTAAATGTAAAACCAACTGAATTATTAAAAAGGAAGATGGTCGCTGGAACCCATAAGACCAAACCAATCTCAAATGTGTTTTATGATGAGAAGACATATGAGTTGGCAATTGAAAGAAAATGGGGCGGAAAGGAAGGAGCTGAGATTAGGCTATTTAGTGGATATGATGTCAAACTACTACATCTTTACAAGACACTTTAGAGAAATAGCTAACAAGCTTGGAGAGGCTGATATGTATTTCTTTTTTAAATGCATCAAGATTCTGAAGATAGCCTATGATAGAATAAACAAGAAGAAAGAACAAAGAAAGAAGAAGAAAGTCCCTCTCCATCCGGGGAACATAGTGAAGCTTTAGGTTGATGGAAATGGATCTTTACTGTTCCACAGAGATGGGTTTTCCACTATATCAGTGTGGGAACCTATATCTCTGAGGCAAATGCCTTTTGAAGTTGTTCATACTATGAGCCAAATAAAGATCCATGTACTAAACAGAGACAAGATGAATAAAGCCAAAGACTTCTCCAATATGATCAAGGCTATACTGGATCCTTCACTGGCAGACCCGACACCAACTCCATCCACATCTGTCCAGAACCAACAGAATGTTTACATCCTCCACCACCATCAAACCCTTGAAGTACATAGGCTATATAATCCTTAGGGGGAGTATTGTTGGACCCTAAAAGGATCATACATACCAATTCCAGAGATGGTTGAAGGTTGTTATGTTGGAAACTCCCACAAGTCCAAGAAGACATGTGGGTGAAGAAACAAAAGAATAAAGTAAAGTATCGGCTATCCTTATTAGTATATGCGGATGACCAAGAACAAATACTGACAAGTATTTGTTCATCCGCATTTACTAATGCGGATAGGAAGAACAAATACGGCTAAGTATTTCTTTAACCGCATTTACTAATACGGATGTATTGAACAAATACGGCTAAGTATTTGTTCATCCGTATTTACTAATGCGGATGTGCATAAACAAATACGCTTAAGTGTTTGTTCATCCGTATTAATCAATGCTGATGAACATACTTAATGTAGAAGATCAAGATAAGAAATGTTTATGAAGATCAAGACATCCTCACTAGTTAATGCAGATGAACATTCACAAATGTTGATTACATTTTGTTCTTGGACTAGTATTCTGATGTATAGTTGTCAGAGTAGTTTAGTCATTTTGTACAGGCACTATATCAGCCTATAAATAGAATATAATACCCTACTTTTGTAATTTAGCTAAGAAGTTTCACACAATCTTTTCGATTGTCATATGTTTTAGAGGTGTCAAGTTACTGTATTGTGCTAAAAACCCTAGCACCCACCGTAACTTGTTTACCAACATCAATATACAAGCATTTATGAGTATCTTCAGTATTTAGTGTTCTTTGATTCTATATTTCCGCTACTTAATCATTGACTCAATCATCATATTCGATCCTAGTTGAAGTCACATCAACTGAGATTCTTAATCTCGGACCCAGTCACTTACCTTTCAAGTACTCAATAGTTGTATCATTACTACTTTCATTGTCAACAATTATTGTAAAAACATTTTGAAGACCCCAATCAAGTAAGCATAACTCTACCGCTCTTCCAGTATCATAACCTCTATGACTTGTAACTGAACAAAAATTGATGACTTTCTTTATAGTTTCCTGTTAGAATCAATGTAATGAGCCGTTAAACAATGTAATTAATTCTTTAATAGATGTCCAAATCTGTTGTTAAACATATTCTAAGAGCAGACCTTTTTATTTTAGCTTTGAGTTTACGTCTTTCCTCAAGATACATCTCATAACAATCTCTGGTTATGGTACTTCTAGACGACATCACAAATAAAGGTTGACATTTCTTTATAAAACTCCTAAAACCTTCGTTCTCAACAAACTTAAAAGAAAGTTCATCAATAATTATCATTTCAACAATAGCTCTCCTACATGCTGGTTGATAGAATTTTCAAGCAATCAAATTTGTTTTAGACTCACCATAAATCCTAGAAGTACCAAATGCCAAATTAGTTTGATTGGAGCTTTCTTTGCTTATAGGATTTAATGGACACTTGGTCAAATGTGTATTCAAATTGGATGTACTAGATTTCTTAGATAAAAGATTATAAACTCCACCACAATGATTGCATCTAGCCATTCTTTTACCCTCAACATCAAAATATTTACTGAAATGGTTCCACGCACCTGACCTTTTACGATACGCCTTACGTTTCCCTTTGCCTTGTGTAGTACTATTAGATGTAGCATTACCAGATGTAGAATTATCCTTACTGCTTGGATTTGATGGACAACTATCCAGGAGAAAAGTGACTTGCTGGAGATAGAATGTAACACTTGTTAGCATGTTAAAGTACATACCTTCATAGTTCATAAATGCATAAAGAACTATACTGTAGTTAAAGACTTAGAATGATAGAATGTAAGACCTTTTCAAACATACCAAAATAAGTATATTAACGTCTTCTTATAGATAAAAATCTGCACCAAATCAACAAACAAGATAAGTTGATTTAATAGTTCGTAAGGCAAGAAGTGAAGATCTAACCATAAAATAATGCAAAGACTCACTAACGTGAGAAGATTCACAGTATTCTCGATCAGCACAAGTGAATGGAACGGACATCGATTGAGACTTAAAACATGCAGGGGTTAGGAATTAGGGTTTAAAAGGTTTAATATTAAAATTTGGAAATATGAAATGAAGAGGCGAATTCACAGCGATGGAATTAAAGAAGGGTTGTGCTGGGGACACCGCTGGGGTTTTTGGTGGTAGGCCGGTTCAAACGGTCACGGTTAGGGCTTGCGGTCACATTTTGGCCCCTAACCGTGACCGCAAGGCCTTGCTGTCATGGTTTATGGCGGTACTACCCGTGACCTCGTGATAACAAAACGACAAAATGGCCTGATAAAGTTGAAAAGCGGTCACCAAACCGTCACGGTTTGGCCTAACCGTGACCGCTAGGGTACGATGTCTCAGTTTAAGGTACGAGGTAGATGTGATTTTGTCAGAAGGCCGGGAATCGCGCCACGAACCGTCACGTGGAGGCCCAACCGTGACGGTTTGTGCACCAGATTTTCACCTTAAATACCTTTCCTCTTTCAACACTCCGCATCGAATCATCTCATTCGAAATTTTTTTCATTTGAGCTTTCATTCATCCAACACTTGAGATTTTTCAGCCTTCGTCATTCCAAAAAACACATTAATTCGAAAACAATGTCGGGTTCGGGAGATCATTATCAAAAGCCAAAGCTTCCAGATTTGAATGAGGTGCCACATATCGAAGATTCGAACCAGGTTGAACTAGTATATGTTTTATTATAACTTATTATTTGAAATATCTAACCATTATCTTTTTTAGGAATATTACGTATACGGGAGTCACCCTCCGTGGGGGGAGGAGGAAACAAACCCGTCGAACACATTTGCTCAAGAGGCGTA
>BJCO01713031.1:0-13148 GCA_018326465.1 Flaveria floridana | reverse complement strand
TTTTGTAAGAAGATGTCAGCTGTTTGACATCTTCAGTAGTTTAGTGTTCTTTCAGTAGTTTGTTAATAACTGTTTGATATCACTATCATGTGACATCAGCATGCGTCATTCTTCCTATAAAAGGAAGATGACCTAATTGTAGATGGTGCAGAAACGTATGAGTAATAGAAAATACCTTTTTGGCAGAATTGTTCTCTCTCTATATATTTGTATTGTTACATGCAAAATCATATTTGTTCTTGCTGTAATTGCTAATTCTCGTGCTAAATCCGTTGTGAATACAACCTAATTGATCAAACTAGAGGCTGAGATCTTGTCAAAAACATCACATGATGCGCCTATTGTAATGGTTTGGTGCGCCCCTTATGTTGGCTGCATCTTCTGGGTAGCTTCTGCATGGTTCTAACATTAGAAAACAACATCAACGAACCATAAAGAACATTAACAACAACATGAAATGCAGTAGCAACATCAAAAGCATCAAGATCATGATCAACAACAACAACAAGAACACGCTCAACATCATTCAAGCATCAAGAAAAACACCTTCTTCATCATTGCCTCACCAACAACAACAACATCACCTAAAGCATCAAAAACAGAAAACAAAAACCTCAAACCTCACCAAAATAGTTGATTCAAGAACACGCTTCCGCAACAACAATAAAAACAACAACAAGGATCTACTATTTAACAAAATGGCATCAACAAGGAACATCAATATCAAGTTTCAATTTTTATCATCGGAACTACAATTTAGGGGGAGTATTGTTGGGTTTTGGCCAACAAGAATAAATTGAAGATTTTCAAGTCCACATTCAAGTCAACAAGAAGATGAAAATTTGAAGCTTGAAGTCAACAAGTCAACAAGAGTCAACACTATTAGTCTAGGGTTTTATATTGTAATTGTCTTAGATTAGTATAAATAGCATAGTTTATCTTTCATTGCAAGGTATGGATGGTTCACCACCAAGTATGGGAATCACATTCCATCACCAACATCATATCATTATCCTTTTTGGATGATGAATTTATCATCAAATCAATAAACAACAAGAATTAAACACTTTCGTGTTCATCATTATTAAATTTTGGCATCTAATCATTAAATTTTGTTCGTATAAATTTGAATCCTAAGATCCAAGCTCATCGGATCCCGTTCGAATAAGGAACACATAATTCCCCTCGGCTTGGATTTGAGTGAACGTGCTAAAATGTTAGAGCATGAGATACATCAGGGCGTTCAATATAACTTTGAAGCTTTTAGATACGTGGAGCCTGAGAGGAGAAGTTCAAAGAAGGATCTTGATTGGATGAAAGAGAGAGGGAAGATCGTGCTAAAATTAAAGCATAAAGACTGTTAACAGGGTGAGGATACCTTCAAGACTGTAGAAGTTTAAGAAATAGTTCTATGACAATCAGATTAAAGAAGTAGTAGTGAGGGTGAAGGATAAAGATGAGATATGGTTGTTGATCCTATGGAGGTATCTTCATTCAGTGATGAAGATCTGAAGGTACTGTGCAAGAACCAAATTAAATTTGGGGCTGGAGAAGAGAGGAGAAGAGACGAAGACTGAGGCGAGCTTCTTTGAGAGGTTAGCAAACAAGGCTCGGGGCATAAGATCAGAGATTAATCAACTCAAAAAGAGTGTTCAAGAAAAAGAGGATCTGGAGGCAGAAGTTTGATGTCTGGCTGGGATGATAGAGCAGGCAAAGGCTGGAGCTAATCCTGAAGACCCGACAGGTGAATACCCCCTAGGAGAAATATTGATGATCAAGAATAGGTGGTATTCACGTTGCCATATTTTTTTTAGTTATAGTTTATTATAGCATAGATATTAATGTAATAGGATCTAGTTCAATTTTGTCTTGTTTTGTATTTTGTGGCATGTGAAACTGCATGCGAAACTACAGTTTCGCTTGATAGTTTCTAATGCCATAGTGCGTACAGTTTTGCAGCATGCAAAACTATATGCGAAACTAGATCTGGTAAATATATGTTTCTTTGTTCTTCATTGGGTACCTCTTGGAACTTTATTGATACTACATATTTAAGTTCATTCTTTGATTGTATATTGCTAGGAGCTGATATTTCATACATTTGAGCATTAGTTTTCTTAATCTTCACAACTTCTCTTACAAATGGGTCTTATGTTTGATTTGTGTTCATATTCCATCTTTACTTGGTCCACCAGCTATTAGACTTCATGATATCTTGTGGATTTCAGTGTTAAACCTTTATCAAAAGCACGTTCAAACCATCAGTTAGACCAACAAATAATTTCCTCAACCGGTTTTGCAAAACTTGGTTCACCTTTACCCAAGCATGGGAACACATGCTCAAACCATAATATGTCATTAGATTCTATTATGGTGTCATTTCTTATTCCAGGGTTCTTGGAATCATGAAAAAGAAAATGAAATGCGCCACCAAGACGGGTGTATCCTATAAATACACAATCTACTGTTTTAGGTCCTACTAGTAAACGCTTCGGTGGTGTCAGTACCATCTTGGCTAGGCACCCCCAAAATGTCAAGTATTTATATGATGGTTTATTTGACAACCGACCTCTAGGTCATAATTCTAACCCTAATCTACTTGCATCATTACCATCTTTTTAAATATTAATGATTTTATCATCCTAATACTACCATTAGCATTAGAATCATAAACTGCTATTAGTCCTATTTTTATTATTTTATGTGACTTTTAGTGACTTTTACCTAGTTCAGGCTTTAGTTAGGGAGAACTTAGTGTCCTGGGAAAGTTAATTAGCCACCCTTTCAAAAGTTAAATCATAGTTTAAACAATTAAAATGTGTGCCTACACACACTTATAATCCACGGCTAAAGTATGCATGTGCATGTACAACAATTATCAACTAACTAAATTTTACCATCTTACATTCTACACAACACTAAAAAATAACACCACATAATAATAATTTTGATTAAAAATTAAATTCAATAAAACCCCACTAGAGGACAAGGTTTGGCTGCCCCCCTCTCCTCCACTCACCACACTTCTACACCACCAACACCTCCACCACTCCCATTACATGCACCACTTCAACACTCCTTTCACTCTCTCATTCTTCCTCTCGGTTTTCCACAGCAGAATACACACACATACATTGAGTTTCTCTCCATTTTTCCAGCCACATACTCGAAGAACAACATCAGCATCCATCGGCCAAGCTTTAAACCATCAAGGAAGTGCTATTTCGTGAGCTTTGGAGGCTTGATTCTTGTGGATTCGACTCCTCCAACAGTGTCCAAGGATTTCCAGGTCTTTGAGTCCTTTTACACTCCCCAAATCGTGAACTACACTAAGTGTAAGCATCCACACAACCGAAACAAGTCATAACTTGTGTTTTCCTCACTTTTCTCTTAAAAAACCTCTCCTTTCTTTGTCGTAGCAGAAACCCAACACCATCATATTGTTTTTGAATAGATTTTAACTTCAATAAAGTTATCTCGCACGTTATGTTGGTCATTCTTGAGGTGGAACCCGATTTCCACCATGAAAACCCTATTTTTGGGTGATTTGTGCACCATCTAACCTTCACATTGTGTTAACCTCCAAACCAAATCTTGTAATCTGCTTGTTAATGGTTTATAAGGCTCTTAATAACCTGTTTTGAAGGTTATAAGAGGTTTTGGGAATGTTTAAACTCAAGTTATAATGATTTACACGTGTAATGGTCGGTTATGGCATAGTCACTAAGTTGATAGTTTATTGTTGTGTTGAATGACTTGGCCGTGAGTTTGGGACATGATTTCACAAATTCTTTATAGAATATTATGTGTGTGATATATGGTAAATTTCTGGAAATTAAAGACATGATAAGATTAGACATTTTTAGTCACTTTCGGGACCCGAAAACGTGGTAAAACCACTTAAATATAAGAAAACAAGAACATTGAGTTTTAAACAGAATTCCAGGCCTAATAATGGATTATATAATGTTCTGGAGTAAATGGGTTGATTAAATGGTTACAAAGGTAAGTTAAATGGTGTTTTAACTCAAAACGGGTATTAACCGGGTGACGTTTTTGAGAAAAATCCAAGAAATATGGATGTAGAGCTAAAATTTATAAAAACCATATTATTTCAGTAATTTAAGTGTGAAAAGAACTTATAGAGTCGAAAAATTGGTCAAACGAGCTTTTAAACGGTCAAATTCGGTTAAAAATGCGTTTTAACGGGTTAAACGTAAAAACGAAGCTTTCAACTATTAGAGGCAAAATTTTATAATCAAAGGACTTGAAACTTATATTATGAAAAATTGTGTACACTTACTTAATAATAAATTATTTTAACTTCAATAACCTGATTTTTTGTCATAAAAGTCATTTAGTACAAGAAATCAAACTTGAGGGTAGAAACTGTCAATTTTGGAACTTGAGGGACTGAACTGTAAAATTTTACCAAACTTCATAACCAAATCATATGAGGCTAATAATCACTTGAACAACATTTTTTAACTTATATTATTAACTTAATGGTGTAAAATCCTAAATTACATAAGAAACCATGACTTCCATAAAAGGAAACTTTTTATACAAACCCTAATCGAATCAAAGCCGAATCCGACAACTAACTCTTTGGCACACTTAATACACCTTGATTGAGTTTAGAGCATTAGCTTACCACATAATATTGATGCTAGGGTGCTAGGCTTGAGACATTCCCAGCACACAAAGAGTTATTTTTGCTTAACACCTAAGGTGAGTTCTAGTGATCCCTTTTTTTACTACTGCTTTAGGATGAAACATGCTCTGTTATTTATGAACTATATTTATGCTTTACTTGGTGATTGTATGTGGGATTTATGGTTACCTGCTGATACTTATATCCTGATCATTAATTCTTTCGTGAACCGCTTGTTTTATATGGATAGATCTATTTGGGAAATCCCCCATACACAGTGGCTTCCGTTTAAGAAGGGTACCCCACTGAGATCCCGAGGGATCGTTTGTGGCTTGTGACAGGTTTTTATAAGAAACTATGGTGAACCATCCGGCAGGGATGGTACACTGGTTTGGGGCTCAGTTCTTCTTTCGGGATTAACCGGTAAAACATAATTTTAGAAGAGGCTAACCGGGACTGAGCGTAGGGTTGATTGTGATCCCCCACAATATGGAAATTACAATTTCTTTTAAATCAAATGAGGATTTTGTTTAATCCTTTTGTTTTTAAACATTAAGCACTTGGATTCACCAACTTTATAGTTGAACCAATTTTCTTTTGAGCATGTTTTAGGTAACCCGTGATGGATGTCTAGCTGTGTAGAAGACCTTGACTTAGCTCCACGACCCATGGCATTGGCTTATTATGTTCTGAAAACATTTGAAACAATTTGCTTTTATTATTGATGAAAACATTTGAAATGATGACTTAAACACTTGTAATGGGGACTAGACTTGTATCTAGTCTGGATTTTTCTTTAATCGTTTATGCCATGTAATATTCTCTCCTTTGAGCTCTTATGATGGTTTGTTTCCACTACCATATGTTAATGCTACTCTGTGATGTCCCACCCTACATGGGCCCGGGGTGTGACAGATTGGTATTAGAGCCAAAGATTGTATAGAAGTCAGGAATACCATAGTAGACCCTAGGCTACAACCCAGACACCTTAGGACTATCCTTGTGGGAAAGTGTTGGGATGATCGGGTTGGTTAAATTGATGATTACACTTGATCAACGTAATCATGAATTTATCAGAC
This sequence comes from Flaveria floridana, assembly GCA_018326465.1. NCBI lineage: Eukaryota > Viridiplantae > Streptophyta > Magnoliopsida > Asterales > Asteraceae > Flaveria > Flaveria floridana. Next base: position 7,415 of record BJCO01713031.1, on the reverse strand, counting down.
GCGTAAATTCCATCATGAACCTTTAGGTAATAACTGGACCTTCTTTGTTTGAAACTTATGATTTCTGAAATTCCTTTGAATGGTCAATAGGTTTTCATAGGATAAACCGCTTTGCATGTTATTATTTGAAGAAGCTAATGATATCTGATACTATTACTCATTGATACCATTGGTTATGGATACTATTGGAATATCTAATACTACTGCTATCACTACTATTACTAGTACTATTATTATAGCCATGAGCTATGAAAAAAAAATTACTTATGAAAATTTTTACAGGATAACCAGACCATGGCTGATAGAGGTAAAGTACCTGCACGTCCTGTTGATGAGACTGCTCCTATTGGGACCCTTAGGAGGGTGAAGCCACAGATGGAGTATGAGGCATATCTAAGGAGATGTGGACATCCAGGATGAATATCCGTTACATCTGACGACACTGAGTAGTCACGAGACTCTTCCTCGACATCCCCTTTCAGGAGCCGCACGCGCTCCGACTCACCACATGATGCAGCTCCTACCCACTCACGTATCCCACCCATCGGTCTCCTTTAGGATGCCACCTCCTCCTCCACCACCTGTTAGGACTCTGATACCTGCACCTCCGTCGTTTAACCCACTCGGACACCACCCACATGATGAGCACTAGATGCCACCGAGGCGTAGTCTGTATGACGGCCCTAGCGTACTGGCTAGTGATAGGTACTCCCAGTCCAGCCGCCGGGCAAGTGACGTAGGACCCTCCTATGCGGCGCTGGATAAGATTTTGAGGACTGTTTGTCGCCACGAGCTGACTCTCCAGCACGCCACCCGGACCACGCAGTCTGCTCAATTCCAAGCTGTGATGGCTTCACATGGAGTTCAGATATTGGAGCAGGAACAGAAGAAGAAGAATTCAGGATGGCTAGGATGGCTGAAGAAGAAGTAGATGTGATTGGGTATGAAGGAGAAGCTTGGATTATCTATCTTATAGACAGTTGAAGGAAACTATTTCTATCATTATTCGATACTATTATTATTATTATTATTATTATTATGGGGGTGATGGCACCTTCCAACTTGTAAGAGCATGACTCTGATTCAACTTTGCTTGTTGATGCTACTAATTCTGTTTAATTATGAAGCTGCTTCTATGGATGCTAAACTATTGGGCTATTTATATTAAATTGCCATGTGTTATGTTATGCTTTGAATTTGAGCCATGCCTATTCTAATTGATTGTCTAAACTGTTAAGATAGAACCTTGTAGGAATCATTTAGTGTGAGTTGTATATATATATACACCATACTTCCTCCTCCTAAGGCAAGGTATAATAGGGTATTGATGCATGAACTATTCGAAACAAATTATGGGATGCTAAACGAATTTATCTATGATACTATCAGAATGCCAACTATGAGAGGAACTCGATTCGGAAGACAAGGTGCTACCCGAGGTGGGAACCAACCACCTACTCCGCCGGAAGCACCACTTAGAGGGAACGCCAACCAAGTGAATGATGAAAGGATTGCCAACCTGGCGGCGCAACAAATTGCTAACGCGATCCCAACAATAATTGCACAAATCAACGCAGATAGGGGAAACACCACCGGGACTACTGGACCTAACAATGAGGAAGGCAACCATGAGGAAGCTGAGGCTATAAGAAACGGATGATCCTATAAAACGTTCATGGCTTGCAAGCCAAAGGACTTCTATGGCATCAAGGGTGCAATCGAAACCTATAGGTTGCTTGATGAAATTGAAGTTGTGTTGGACATCAGCAAATGCAAGCTGGAGCATATGGTGAGATTTGCCTCCCAATCTCTCAAGGGACCAGCACTGGAATGATGGAAAACCATCATTCAGCCCCGAGGCCAGAATGCTATTGGAAGAATGAACTGGTCTGAGTTCAGGGAATTAATCACCAACAAGTACTGCCCGATGAATCAGCTAGAGAAATTGGACGCCGAATTCATGAGTCTGGTGATGAAAGGCCCTAACTACACTGAATACATCAACCAATTCCTGGCATTGTCCTGACTTGTACCACACCTGGTGATTCCAGCATCCAAGGGTGTAGCCCGTTTCATCTGGGGATTACACCCTAGGGTTAGGGGCATGGTTCGATCTTCCCGACCTGCTACCCTACAAGCTGCAGTTGACTTTACCAGTAGTCTGACCGACGACCTAGTTAGAGCTGGTTGGACTGAGCACAGGAGAAACGAGGGTAAAAAGAAGACGGTGGAAGAGAAAAGGAAGTGGTTTAAGAGCAAGAAGACGGTCGGTAGCAGTGGCAGTTCAAGCAAAAGGTCTAGTGAAGAGGTGAGAAGAAATGACCACGGTACAAAGGCTAGGAGATTGTATCAAGGCACAAGCCCTTTCTGCAACAAATGCAAACTTCATCATCAAGGCGAGTGCAACCCCATTCCTTGTTTTTGATGCAAGAGATCTGGCCTTCTAATTAAAGGCTGTACATATGCGTCTGGTAAATAATGCTATGAGTGTGGGGATCCGGGGCACATGAGGAATAAGTGTCCTAAGATGGGAAGAGATAAGGATGTAAGGCCCAACAAGCCTAAGGGAAAAGCATTCGTGATGGATCCAGCTGGAGCCCGTAAGGAGCCCGATGTGCTTAACGGTACATTCCTTATAAACAACCATCCTACTACCGTTCTATTTGATACTGGAGCAACTGCTAGTTTTGTCTCTAGTACTTTTAGGCCTTTGATTGACATGAGTGCATGCATTCTGACTTATACATTTACCGTAGAATTAGCAGACGATAACGTCTTAGAAACTAATGAAGTCATTAAAGATTGCTTAATGAATCTAGAAGGAAGTACCTTTAAGATAAACTTGATGCCTATTAAACTAGGAGGATTTGATGTGGTTGTTGGTATGGACTGGATGGCTAAGTAAAGAGTCGAAATCGTATGTGATGAACGCCTACTTAAGATACCTTTGAGCGGTGAAAAGGTGTTAGTGGTCCATGGCGAAATAAATAACACACTATACCCTATGATATCCCATTTAAAAGCTACCAAGAGTCTTATGAAGGGAAGCCCAGCATTCATAGTCTATGTGATGAATGCTAAGGAGGAGAAGAAGTTTGAAGATATTCCAGTGGCTTTTGAAATCCAGAAGTGTTTCCTGAAGACTTACCGGGACTACCCCCGAGTCGACAAGTTGAGTTCAAAATAGATCTACTGCCTGGTGCTGCACCAGTGGCCAAGGCACCATACTGACTCGCCCCACCTGAGATGAAGGAACTAATGTTGCAAATCTAAGAACTACTTGACAAAGGATTCATATGCCTAAGTGTTTCTCCATGGGGTGCCCCGGTGCTATTTGTGAAAAAGAAGGATGGAACCCTGCGTATGTGCATCGATTACAGGGAATTGAACAAGCTAACCATAAAGAACCACTACCCTCTTCCAATAATAGATAACCTATTCGATCAATTGCAAGGAGCAAGTTAATTCTCCAAAATAGACCTAAGGTCAGGGTACCATCAGTTGAAGATAAGAGAAGAAGACATACCCAAAACAACCTTTCGAACTAGATATGGACATTATGAGTATCTAGTCATGCCCTTTGGACTGACTAATGCACCAGCAGCACTCATGGATCTCATTTTAGAACCATCCGGTTTAGGGTACACGGGTTTGTGATCCATCCGGCTGGTATGGTACACTAGTTTGGGGCTCAGTTCTTCTTTCGGGATTAACCGGTAAAACACAATTTTAGAAGAGGCTAACCGGGACTGAGTGTAGGGTTGATTGTGATCCCCCACAATATGGAAACTACACTTTCTTTTAAATCAAATGAGGATTTTGTTTAATTCTTTTGTTTTTAAACTTTAAGCACTTGAATTCACCAACTTTATAGTTGACACAAATTTTCTTTTGAGCATGTTTCAGGTAACCCATGACGGATATCTAGCTGTGTAGAAGACCTTGACTTAGCTCCACGACCCATGGCATTAGCTTATTATGTTCTGAAAACATTTGAAATAATTTACTTTTATTATTGATGAAAACATTTGAAATGATGACTTAAACACTTATAATAGGGCTAGACTTGTATTTAGTCTGGATTTTTCTTTAATGATTTATGCCATATGATATTCTCTCCTTTGAGCTCTTATGATGGTTTGTTTCCGCTGCCATATGTTAATGCTAGTCTGTGAGGTCCCACCCCACCTGGGCCCGGGGTGTGACAGTTTATATCCCATTCATAATTCATATGGCGTTACATCTTTTTTCTTATTAGGTATCACGTTCAATACCTAATTTGCCGATAAGATTGCTTCCTCCCACATGTTTTGCCTTATCCCATAACTTATTATCATGGCATTCATCATTTCTTTCAAAGTATGGTTTTGGCATTCTACTATGCCATTTGATTGAGGAGAGTAAGGAGGCGTGAGATCATGTATGATTTCTTCTTTCACACATATATCAATAAAAGGTGAAACATATTCATCTCTTCAATCTCTCCTTATGATTTTAGTTTTCCAATTTATTGATTCTCAACTTCAACTTTAAATAAGATAAACTTATCAATAGCCTCATCGTTACTCTTGTAACACCCAGATATTTTAAAAGTTGTAAAAAGAAGAATAAAAAAGAGGAAATGCAAATTTAACCCAAGTTGAGGGGTTAAAAGTGTCAAAAGGACAAAAAGTATAAAAGTTGGTACAAAAGTGGGCATGGCCGCCCACTCTAGCTGCACATCAACTTTCGGTCGATTTTGTAGAGAGAGAAAGAGAAGAAAGCTCTCAGGTTCTTGAAGAAGAACAAGAAGAAGGTCAAATTCAATGTATGTTTTTGATGATTGGAAGTGTTCTTGACTGATTTTCAATCTTGGTTTTGTGCTTATGTCTGTTTGTATGTTCGATTATGTGTTTTGGTGCGTTTTTAGGTGTTTGAACTCGTAAGTGCATTCGGGTTGAAGAAGTCTATCCGAAATATTGCCAAAGGTGAGTTCTAGAACCCCATTTTTACATGTTTTAACTGATTTTGGGGCTGGAAATGCATGTTTAAACATTTTTATAAAATGGGTGTGTATACCCGTATGTATGTGCGAATGTGTATGTGGGTGGGTGTATGTTTGGGTTTGATCTATGGTTATGTTCAAGTTATGATGCTTAGAATGTTAGAGATAAGCTTAGAACATGATGAATTGATGAGTTGGGACTAATTATGATGATTTGTAGTATGAGTTGGCTACCCATGCGCCTGATATAGGCCCATGCGCCCAACGGTCAGGATTGCCTAAGTGTCCCCCATGCGCCCAAACCCCATGCGCCTGAATAGTATTCATGCGCCTAGGATAGGATGGAAATTTGGCTAAGTGTCCAGGCGCCTAGATTGCCCATGCGCCTAAGCACTCATGCGCCTGCATAGTGCCCATGCGCCTGGATTTGCCTAGAATGACTAAGTATTGGGCCATGCGCCCCAATAGTGCCCATGCGCCCAGAACTTTTCCCATGCGCCTAAGTGTTCCCATGCGCCCAGAAGGCCATGCGCCTAGAAGGCCATGCACCTAAGACTTAGAATTATTTTTCGAATTTTGGGAAAAGGTATGTAAGGCCCCTTCCTGGGCACCTCACAGTTGGACTATCATTGCACATAACACATAAATATACATTTATTTAAGACATCGTAGCAGAAATTAATTAAAAACTATTTCATATATTAATGAACGCTTTTGCAAAATAATACAATGTAGTTAATTGTTACAAAATATCATTCATTACATTACATCACAAAAACGTCATTTTAAATAAAATGGATGCCATCCCAAAAATGCCAAGTAGCTGCCCCGTGCCATCCTCAACAACTGTTACCTGCCAACTGGAAAATGCATAAAAGTCAGCATTGCTGAGTGAGTTCTAGTTTTATAAAAATATAACATACTTTACTTTTATTAAAACCCTTCCTTGCTTTCATGCGTGATCATGCATCATACATACATAATATTGTTATTATATTCCATTATCAGTCCTTATCTTTCATCATCATATTCATACTTTCATTCCATTCTTTTCATTAGCATTCACTTTCATATACTTACTTTCATTTCATGCTTTTCATTAACATTCTCTTCCATATACATTCTTTCATTTCATACTTTACACTATATCCTACTTTCATTCTCATACTTTCATATCGTACGTTACATCATTCTTTTATTGTTCTTACTTTCTTTTAGTACGTTACGTCATTCTTTTACTTTCATACGGATCGATGAATAATACCCCGAAAATTGTGCACGAAGCTGATGTTGGGCCTGTGGTAAGTAACTCACGAACATTATGCCCAGTCACCTAGGGTCAAGTCATCTCTCCCTTTCATTCGTACCAATTGGCAATACCCCGAACATTGTGCACGAAGCTGATACTTGGCTTGTGGTAAATAAATCACGAACATTGTGCACGAAGTTGACCCAGTCACCTAGGGCATACCATAAAGGTCTTGTCAATCAAATGATTGACCCTGCATGCATCCTTCGGTTTATTAAAAACCACACACAGTTGAGGTAACGACAACGTGGACGTGCACCTCCTTTCTATTTGCTTGCAAGCCATTCTTTCATTCATTACGTTTTACTTCTCATCTTTATTATCTTTCACTTCGTTACGTTATTCTTTACGTTTGTTCATACATTTGTCATACTACGTAAAGTAATAACATAATGTAAGGTTTGTAAGGATTCCTAGAAGTCTGATGCAGCCAAAACACTCCTGAAGACAACAGCTTAAGGTAACAGCTGAAGACATCAGCTGAAGACATCAGCTGAAGACAACAGCTGAAGGTAACAGCTAAAGACATCAGTTGAAGACATCAGCTGAAGACAACAGCTGAAGGTAACAGCTGAAGACAATAGCTGAAGACATCAGCTGAAGATATCAACTGAAGACAAAGTCTGAAGAACAGTTTTCAGTAGTTGTCACAACAACTGAAGAAGTATTCTTCAGTAGTTGTGATGATTCTTCAGTAGTTATCACAACAACTGAAGAAGTATTCTTCAGTAGTTGTGACAGTTCTTCTTTCAGTAGTTCTATGAAATGATCAAGTCCTCCTGCATGCTGCACAGAACATGAAGTAGTATTGCTATGAAAGTTTTACACCAATTCAGAAACATTTCAAGTGTAAAATCTTTCATATCCAAGACCAATATCTTCAAAAGCCAGAAATGAAGTCTTTCTTAGCTTCAAGACAAAGTTTGCTGAAGCCAAGAAACCAAGATAGATTCTTCCGAAGACTTTTATCATACATGCTTTATCTGATGTACTTTTTCTGCAAAGCTGAACCACTTTGCCGCTGCCTATTCTGGTTAGTCACCAACTTGCATGAGTTGGTGAAAAGGTCCATGCTTTAGGAAAACTGTACATTGAGGTCTTGAGTCAAACCTTTCTACTTTA
>BJCO01713028.1:0-14030 GCA_018326465.1 Flaveria floridana | reverse complement strand
AATATATTCCGACAAGTTGCTGTGTGTACGTCATTAGGTTTGGTTGTATAAAACTCATGGTATGTGATTTTGCTTGCTTATAACTGTATGCATGGTATTCCACTACAAACACTATACAGCATCAACTGCATGTTTACAATTTAAACCTGCGAAGCTCACCAACATTATTGTTGACATTTTGAGCATATTTTTCAGGTAACGTTGAGAACTGAAGATCTAGGAGTGTTGCCTTAGAGGAGACCCTAGGATGCATTTTTGAGACTGAACATACATGATGAACAATTATTTTGTACATTGTTGCAGTCAATCAAACAATTAACATTCTTTTGGATACTTGTTCCCGGGTTGTGGGAATTATATACAAGAATACAATTTTTGTGATTATGTGGGTCGTTTATGTGAATCAATTTCAAGTCTCTATTATGCTTATGGCTGTGTTGTTGTGAACGTTGACTAACACGACACAAGTCTCCATTTATGCCGGGTGTCGTCATGACACGCTTGTCATCAAATACATACATATTGCATCTATATTGTTAACCATGTGTTATGACGATCCCGTCTAGCTTGCAACCCTGTGTTTCCGCTATCAGCGGGCGTGTGACACGATCAATGTGGCTTTTCATCTTAAGTACATAAGATGACACCGATTGGGTTTCTTCAATCCGACATGCATGAACCGCCCGAACCGTTTTGAAGCGTTCTACCCTTGCTTGTTGAAGGAACATTTCCTTCAATTGGGTAATCATGTCGTATGCTCCATGATGTACAAAGTCCTTTTGAATCTCAGGAATCATGGTTACTAGCATGAGGCAAGAAACTTGCACTGAATCCTCAGTGTGCATAATCCAATCATTATAGGCATCTTCATCATTAACGTTGGGTTCATCGGGAATAGGATCGCCCAACACATAGGATTTCTTCTCTTACTTGAGAACAATTCTCAAGTTTTGATACCAATCCATGAAGTTTTTATGGTTGAGACAATCCGTTTCTAAGATTGTTCTTAGTGATAGATGATGGACGGTCGGGGAGATTGCGTTGTTGTTAGCGGCCATCTACACAATTTACTAATGTCCAAGTTTTAATATTTTTAAAGATTATAAAATTTTAATTATTAATATCCTTTTATGTCTCATAGAAAATTAATAATTAAAAATTAGAATCCAACGTTGTATTTAAACATTATTTAGGTGACCTTTATCCCATTATTTAAATTAACAAGGTAGTCAACATTTGACAATTGCAACCCTTTGCAACTTCTACTTTTAAGGGATTGGTTAAACATATTTATGTTTAGTTGGCATGTTTAATCCCATCAACACCATTGTGTGTGTTCTTGGTGTTAGGTGTTAGAAACATCAAGAATTCTACGCTTTGAGGGTGTTGAGCTTGGAAGCTGTGGAGGTGAGTTCTAGACCCCAGTTTTACATGTTTTACAACTTCTTTGGTGCTGAAAATGCATTAAAATGATTTATAAATGTTCTGTATGTATACCTATACGTTTCATGCTTGTATGATGATGATTTGTGGTTGTTTATGTGATGTATAGGCTTAGTATGGTGATATTAAGCTTAGAACAAGTTAGAATGATGTTTGGGACTAAAAATAATTGAGAAGTATGATAAACAGGTTGTTCATGCACCTAAATAAGGCTCACACACCTGAAATTGCCTTAGAAATGTTTAAGTGTATGTCATGCGCCCAAACAGTACCCCATGCGCCCAAGTTCATGCCTTAGAATGACCAAGTGTAGTCCATGCGCTTGAATAGTTCATGCGCCTAGAAATTTGGCCAGATTGCCTAAGTGTTGGGGTCAGGCTCCCCAATAGTACTCATGCGCCCAACCTTTTATTCAGGCGCCTAAGTGCAAGCTCATGCTCCTGAATAGTTCATGCGTCTAAGTTAGTAGAAAATCAGTTAAGTGTTGGGCCATGCCCCCAAATAGTTATGATGCGCTTAAGTAGGGCTGATGGGCCTGCATAGTGCCCGTCGCCCAGAACACTTGGAATTATTTCCGAAATTTTAGGAATTTGTGATTTTAGGGTTTTGACCCTAGTTTGACTTGAGGTTATTATATGATTATTTTATGCATGAATATGATTTGCTCTTATGTTCCTTATGTTATATTATATTATATTGTGTGACTTTACGTGGTGTGTTTAAGATCATGAACGTAAAGTATTATCATTAATAAATGTGAAAGATTAATGATGAAGAAAAGTGGAACATAAATGAAGGAATGAAAGTCTTTCAAGCAAAATGAATGGAGGTGCACGACCATGTTGTCGTTAGCTCAACTGTGATGTGGGTTAGCTACCCCAAAGGATGCATACTGGGGCAATCATTGAGATTGACAGGGACCCTTGTAGCATACCCTAGGTGACTTGGCCAAGCTTCATGCACAATATTCGGGGTCTATTTATAGACTTCAGGCCCAGCATCAGCTTCGTGCATAATGTTCGGGGTATTGCACATTGGTCCGGAAAGAAAATGAAAGATAATGATAAAAGTACGAATTGAAAGAATGAGCATGGTAATGAATGAATGAAAGAAGGTTTTACCTTGTTGTATGTACGATGAATGCTCACGAACGAAAGTGAAGAATGTATCTTATTGAAAAGAGTATTTTCATATACAAGTTATTCAAGGTATTTTAATGTTTTTAAAACTAGAACTCACTCATCAACTCAGATTTTTATACATTTTCAGTTGGCATGTAATGATTGCTGAGGATGGCACAAGAGTGAAGCTACTCGGCGGGGAAAGACTGACGTCCATTCTTATTTTATGATATTGTCATTTTTTAATGCAATTAAACAATCTTTTTCTAACCAATGACTAATGTTGTATTGCTCAATAACAGTATTTATTAATAGAATGAATAGTTTTTGTTAACGTATTTTCGCTGCTTAATATATAAAATGTGTAATGTTTTATATGTATAATGCTATGATTGACCAACTGTGAGGTCTCCGGGAACAGGGCCTTACATAAGTCCATTGTTAATATTAGCGTCTCAAGTCCCGTCTCATAATTTAGTTCAATAATTATGTTTTAGATCGTTAACGTCTCTCGATGAACCTACACCAACCCATTATTAATAAGTTATATATTTTAATTATTTAAAACCTTATACACCTTAAATTTACTTGTTTAACCCATTCATTGTCTTTATTTGATAATTTAGATTCAAATCTTTGTTTTTAAGTTTATCAAACTATTTCAGCACTATATCTGATTGCCCATTAGTTTCGTATAAGCTGTTTGGAGATGGAAACGGCAACGAATCGTTGCGTAAAAGGTACCATTTCAAAGAGAAGAACTTAAATTAAACTTCAGAAAAGGTTCATCTTCATTGGACAAAATATGAAATAGTTATGACGTGATGAATACAGACCAACCTGCTGCCCAGATTCGTCAGTTTTGACCTTCAGTTTTGTTAGCCATGTTTGGAGGACCAAATGATGTCGAAACAACATGAGACCACTTGGGTTAGTTAGAGGACTCAAATAAATTGATTTTGAATACAAAGTTTTCCCCATTTGGAGGCATTATGAAAGAGTTATGACCTGTACAAAATGTCAAAATTTTCTAACAGCAAACTGTCAAATTTCTCAACACTGTCAATTGGATTCTAAAACTTGATTTTTGACCTTTATTGAACCGATTCGATTCTATAACAAGAAATTAGTGGTTTTAATAATTAATTGGGATCCAAAAACGTCCATTAGGTCCATATTTCAAGAGGTTATAATCCCAAATCAAAAGATCAATGAACAATCAAGAGTAATGCATTAGGGTTTTACCGATTTGCAAATCCGACACTTGAATGCCCGGATCCTACAAGAGTCATCCCCAAACAACGAAAAGAAGAATAACAAATGAAGAATCTTAGTATAGGATGATGAATGTCATCAAATACAATGATAAAATTGAGATAATATTGATTTTTCTTACCGAGAAATGAAGAGATGAACAATTCGAATGTAAAACTTGATCTTGAATGAAACAATACACCAAAAATCATTGGTTGTTGGATGTGGATGATGATTTTTGATGGAATCAAGGTGAAGAACAGGCAGAATTGGTTGTGGTGGCTAGGGTTTCCAAGTAGAGAGCCTTTGAGAACAATTTTGCAAAAGTGATGTCCACTAGTGCCGCAAACAAGAGGAGGGCAAGGGCCTTCGAGCCCTTGGCCCGTCTTGTCGAACACGTCTTGTCTCGTATCACGTGTCGAACACGTCTTGTCCCGAATCACGTGTCGTCCAATTTTTATGTTTTTAAATTCAGCGCGTTAATACGATTCCAACGGACTATTATATTCTATATAAATTATTTAATATATATTTTTGAATTAAATTAAGTCTATGTAGTATACTTTAGGCAAAGCCCACTCATGTCCGATTTTTGTTTACGTTCTTAATGTATGATGTATGATTTTTTTACATTTTTAAGTCTTAAGTCCAATTTTAAGCACGAACTAGCATGCTAAGTCCAAATTGATAAATGTCCACTATCAACATGTCCAAGTCCCACTAAAACATATAAAACCCATAATGCCTAGTTTTAGAACTCAGTGTATCTACACACGTCTAATGTACTATTCTTAGGACAAGTCAACATTAGGTCAACTTTCAAGTCAACTTTTATACTTAGACCAAGTCAAAGCTAAAGAGTCAAAGTCAAAAATCAAGTCAACGGTAAAAGTCAGTGGTCAATACACCTATTTTGGTGATGGATGTCACACTATCCCCCCGTTGATAGAATTTCATCCCGAAATTTAGTCAAAGTTATCAACTACAACACCTTCCGTAAATGGATGAAAGTACATAGTCCTCAATTGATCTGCCCATGCATAGATAAAATTTAGGTTCTCGCTTTGAGTTCCATCTAATCTTTATTATCAGTATTTTACTAATTTTCAAAGATTAAATTTTTCTAGTCATGATCTCAGCCAGTTCTTTGACGAATCAAAGTTTACCGCCAACTCGAATTTCTTCGATCGGCACATATAAGGTCTTATCAGCAAGACACTACTTGAGTTTTGATGCATGGAACGTGTCAAGCACCCCTCTCGGTTCTTGCTGTAACTCAAACCGATTATCCACTGACCAAATCTGTGTGTGAGTCTTAATTGCACTTACCAATATATGTGCTAATTTACTCTTTTTGCCAAAGTAGACAATGCCTCCTAAGGCAACAGCTCGCATCCAGCGCATAGACTAAGGTCTCTAGAGAGGATTGTTTTGGTTTATAACCTATTTCTTCATGTCTCTAGAGTATGGTTGTTGTCCATTACCAAAAGTTAGTTCCTAATCTGGTTTTTATTTCACATTCAAGGTATCATTAGTGTTTATATATAGGGTGTACCGCAGCTAACCCACCACACTGCTAACACCTTGATAGTGTATCATTCACCAACCGTAACTAACTTCCAATCCAACTACTATCTGAGACGATATGCCTAAAACAAGGCTTCCTTTGATTGTCAATGTAAATCCCACGACCTTGTGCTGCCTTTATTTTGTCCTACGCCTAAAACCCTAATCATTCGTCTCTTAAATGATTAATGGTTCAGCCATCTAACTTTACCTGATTTCTGACATTATATCTGTGACCGACACTTACATCTGTAAAATGCCTCGATGGTGCTAATATAATTCTCCAACGGTAGGTATTGTTATAAGGTAACTTAACTAATAGTAGGTGATCGTCCTAACTACCTCTAAAGTTGATGATGCAAGGCCATAACATATCCTGGAACGTCTTAATAGTTCACTGACTTAGATCATTTAAAGTAATAAGTTGTATTCATGTCCAGACACCTTCCTAGTACCCTTTATAAGCTCTACCACAATCGCGGCACGAAGCAACTGTCCCGATCGAATACAATCAACAAAGGTGCTCCATTTTTATCCATAATTTCACTGACATCAATTCTTGTCAGAATTTCTATCTTGTACCCCTCATTGATAGTTAGGAAATAGGCAGATATGGCCAATGACCAAATCAAGTCATTCTCACTACTTGTTCGTGAAGAAGTCTACATGAACGTTTTCCCACCTCCATTCCAAAATCTTAGGCTATTGCAACAGGCCAGATGGTCTTTCATGCTACGCTTTGACCTTTGAACAAGTCGAAAGCTAGCACGCATAGTCCGCTATGTCCCTTTTCATTCAAGACCACCAATATATGTCTTAACAATCATGGCACCTCTCATTAGCACCAGGATGAATGATATACGTAAACATGTGTGCTTCGTCCATCACTATTGTCAACATATTCCCAATAAATGGAACCCAAATCCGCTTAATAAAGTACAATCCTACATTGTCGTTTTGTACAGTTGTTTGTTCCAAACCTCTTAAAGCGTCATCCTTCACACTCGCTATCCTCATTGATTCAATTTGGGTAACATCGATGTGGAATTTGTTACCTAAATGAACCATCCTCCCCCATGTCCTTTAGCACATAGGTTTGAACCTTTTCTTATGGCTCAACATTTTGGAACCCACATTTGCCATTCCCGGGTGACATAAGATTTCAAAGTCATTGTCAATAAACAACTCAATCCAATGTCTCGGTCTCATGTTCAATCCTTTTTGATGAAAAATATGTTGAAAAATCTTATGGTCAGTATAGATGACACACTTGGAGAACTTTGAATATAGTTTCTCCTTTTCTAACAATTCTAGGACTGTCCCCACATGTTTCTCATGATCCTCCCTATCCTCAAATAAATCAAAATATCCTTAATGAACACTACGCCAATCTATCTAGATATGGCTTACACATCCAATTCATCAGGTCCATGAACATTGCAAGTGCCTTTGTTAGACCCAAAATGCATAACTATTAACTCATAATCTCTATAATGAGTTGTAAATAACTGGGCGTGTTCCAAGAATAATATTCTCTGCTGAGTATGAGTCAACACGGATAAAATGTAGATTGAGTCAGTGATTAAGTTGCAGAAATACCAAATCAGAGTACATTAAATGCAGTAAAAATACTCATAAACACTTGTGCATTGATTGTAGAACAAACAAGTTTCAGAATGTTTTAGGATTTCTTGAACAGTGAACAGATAACCTTAAAACATCGAAACTTGGGTACATGGTTTTGTCAGTGACAATACATGTGACAAACTTGGGAAAAACTTACATATTATGGATATTCAATTCTATTTATAGGTTGACAGAAAGCTTGTACAAAAAGACTAAATTACCTTTGATAGAATACTAGTCTAAGTACAAAAGTTTCTTTATCAGCATTAAGTGTTTGGTCATCAGCATTAACTAATGCGGATGAACAAACACTTATCAGCATTTCTTCTTGTGCATCCGCATTGACTAATGCGGATGAACAAATACTTCACATCATTTGTTCTAATGCATCCGCATTAACCAATACGGCTAAACAAATACTTACAGTATTTGTTCCTTGGCTATCCGTATTTGTTTATGCGGAAAAACAAACACTTGTTAGCATTGTTCCTTGGTTATCCGCATAGACAAATTGAGAGGGTCCAACAATACTCCCCTTCTTGGACTTGTGGCAGAATGCCAACAGAACAACCATCACCCATCACTTGAATTGGCATGTATGATCCTTTCAGGGTCCAACAATACTCCCCTTAAGGATTATATAGCCTATGTACTTCAAGGTTTTGGTGGTGGATGAGGTTGTGAAGATTATGTTATATCTTCAGCTATTGATTGGACTGGTGATTCTGGAGCTATGCATGGGTCTGGAAGAGATGCATTCAGAATGGACTTGATCATGTTGGAGAAGTCTCTTGCCTCGTTCATCCTGTCTCTACTCAGTACATGAATGGTCATTTGGCTCATGGTGTTAATTGCTTCAATAGGGATCTTCTTTAGTGATATGGGTTCCCACACACCAATAGTGGACAACCCATCTCTGTGAATTGGAAGTGTCCCATCAGCATCAACCTCAAGTTTCACTATACTCCCCAGATTAAGAGGTGTCTTCTTCTTCTTCCTTTGTTCTCTCTTATGCCTGATTCGGTCATAAACCATCTTCAAGATCTTGATGCACTTCAGCAAGAAATACATATCTGCTTCTCCCAACTAGTTGGATATTTCCCTGAAGTGTCTTGAGTAAATGTAGTGGATGTAAGACTCATCAAGCAGTCATACTTCATATCCACTGAACAATCAGATTTTAGCACCTTCTTTACCTCCCCACTTCCGCTCAATCACCAACTCATATGTCTTTTCATCATAATTGACATTAGAGATTATGATGGAAGTTTGGGATCCATCTACCATCTTCCTTTTCGACGATTCAGTTGGTTTTACATACAACTCAGAAAACACCAACTCTTCAGTCCTTTTGGTTCTCTTTTTCTTCTCCAGGGGATTTTGGAAAGATTTATCTTTCCTCAAATAAACTACCTTTAATAAGTCAAAGTTCATTGTCCTTTTGAAAATTCTCAGAATTTCTTCAAACTCATAACCCCTATACATGACTTTTTGATTAATTAATTCAAGCTCAGGAAGCTCTTTCAAGTCATGAATCTACAGGGAGTTCACCAGAGTAGAGTACTCTGTGAAGAATTGCACCAAACCTGAGATCCTCTTAATCATAAACATATTCCAGTCAATATCGTACTTCCAGCCAATGATTTTGACATCAGTCTTTCCCTCTGTAGCCAATACACCCTGAATCATCTTTGAAGTGGTTAACCCTTCTTGAAGCTTTAATTGTAAGGGTTCAGTCAACCATTTAGGATTTCTGTTAAGAATGGGTGCCAAGACATCATGGTCTTGCTTAGTGAGCTGCATATCTTGAGATGTGAGTCTTGTTCTGGGTCTCCTTCTTGCAACCTCCTCTTCTAGTTTCTTCAATCTGTCTTTCTTTTCATGAATCATCAGGAGAATTATAGCACTGAGAGAATTAGTCTTCATGTTACCCAGTTTTCTCTTGGTATATCCTTGCTTGGAGAGATAATCCTTCATTTTCCTATCAAACATTTTGTAAGGATCAGGATAAGGAGTTTCAGAGGTCTCAGCCTGTTTTGTGGTTGGGGTGGTGAATATGATTGGGGATTTGATTGATTTTCTTTCATACTCAATCACATATGTTGGATCAAGAAGCTGATTCATCTTTCTCACTTATTTAACCATTAATTCATATGTCATCCCGAACACTTTGTCAACATCATAACCATTATTGATCAGAAACATTGCATTGATCATCACGTCATCAGTTTGAGCCTTTTCAACCATCTTTTCAACTGAAGTTTCAGCTATCACAGGGCTATCTTTCATCACAAGTTCATCAACCTGATATCCTCCTTCAATCTCTCCTTCCTCCAAGTCAATGATATCAATCATTTCTTTCAACTATGCCTCGGCCTTTTAATGTTCATCAAGAAATTCAGCAATAGCAGCTAAACTTCTCGGATCATCTTTCTGTTTCTTCTTTACCGGCTCCTCTTCCTCTACTGGACTTTTTCTTTTAGCCTTCTCAGCCAAGTACTTCCTTTTTCTTGAGTAGGTGTGTACTAATGGTCTGGTTGAAGATGGCATAGATGATTCAGCAGTTGTTTAACTTTGTTTTGTAGCTTGCTTTTTAGCAGCTTCTTCTCTTTCTTTGAGCTCTTCACTTAGTCTTCTGACGAGGTTTTGTTACTCAACAGATAGGGTGACTGCAGGAACAATCTGCATGCTCAACTTTTTCTCCAATGGCACTAGAGTTTAAGGAATCAACTCTAAGTGTTCTACTGGAGGTCTTGGGTCTTTAACAAAATCCCAAAACTCATCATCAATAATGAAGTCTCCAGCAGAGTAGCTATCTAACTCTTTTATGAGATCTCCAAGCTCAAAATCTAGTTCTGTGGTTTCTTCAGATGGGTCACTTGAATAGACAACCATAGCTAGACTTGGCTCAGTCTCTGTTTCTATTTCTTGTTCCTTTTCTAGTTCACCTTCTCTTTGTTCTTCTTCATCACCTTTTGTTTCTTCTTCTTCAGCCAATTCCTCCATGATCTTGATTAGCATTTCCACTTCTGAGACCCTTTTTAGTAAGTTCTTATTCTAGTTGCTAAGATCAGTGATTAGCTCAGATTGGCTTTCAATTAGGCTTTCTTGCTCTTCCATAGCAATGGTTTGAATGGTCACAGTGTCAACATGACCACTAATTTCTACGTTAATGGAGAGCAGCCTTAAGATCATCTAGTTCTTTGTATTTCTTTGATAATTCAGCCTCATGTCTCATTTTCATGTCTTTTATTTCTTCTTCTTTCTCATTTAGCTCTTAAGTTTTCTCTTGAATTATTCCTAATCTTCTGTTCAACAACTTTTCCATCCTTCACACCTTCAATATTAGCTCTGTAATCATTTTATCTTTCTTATCAGGTAGATTAATTCCTGATTCAGCAAAGCTTTCAGAGGGCCATGCTTCTGATTGGACTTGTCTTACAGGCATCCTTATAGTGTGACTCTCCATATCCGGAGATGATTTGGATTCCTCTAATGAGCTAGTAGATTCACCAGACTCAACAGGCTCAGCAGCTATGTGTGTGATGTAAGGTGGAGAAAATTGAGGTGGAGACATGTAGGGAGACTGAATAGGTGATATAACATGAGGTGACACCATTTCTGCTTGTTGAACAGAAGATCCTGAGTGAAGATCACCACCCATATCAACATGTGGTGACTCAGGCCTTTGTTCCTCTGCTTCTTATTTAGCATGCTCATCAACAGGCTATTGATCATGAGCTGCTTCTTCTTCTTCTGGAGATTTTTCATCATGAGCTATATCTTGTTGGTGGATTTGCTCTAACATCCAAGGAAGTAGTGGAAAGAAGGTGGATTTGCTTTTTCATCATGAGCTAGGATCCTTCTTCTTATGTACATGTAGGTTTTAGCATTGTAATGAGGAATGTTCATTACAGGTCCTACAGGTGAAAGTTCTGGAAATGCTTCATTAATGAAACATTGGAGGAATCTGGGGCACATCAAGAACATGTTTCTTCTTCCTTCTTGCACATTTGACACCAGACTATTGAATACATAAGCAGACATATTGAATGTTTTGTTGGTGCATATAGCACATATAGCTGAAGAGGTAGTCACTGGAATATCATTCCACCCTTTCTTTCTTTTGGATAGACAGTGCTGGAATATATGAAATAAGAATCTCCATTATAGATCTACCAACAACTTGACGATTTACTTTCCTTCATACCCTCCTTCATAACCAATGTTGGCAAACAAGGTCATGATTTCCTCATCTTCTAGTTCCTGAGGAGTGTTGGCATCATCACCAAACTGTAGACTCTGTCTCAGAGTTTGTTCAGTGATGTTAAGGGTGTGATCAGCAGATATCCTTCTAGATAGTGTCTTCACGCCATCAATCTCTGCTACTTTAGCTGTGCTCCAGAATGATCTTATGAAGTGTTCATAAATGACCGGTCTCACTAAGATAGCATGAGCAACACTTGTGGTAGAGATGAATCTAATCATATCTCAAAGTGCATCTGCTTCGGGGACTTTAGGGTCAAGAAATCCACTCGCATTGTTGACCTTTCTCCAAGTGAGATTTGCCATAGGATTCTACATTGGTTTGGTGCTTGGGTTACCTTTACTTGCATTAACCAATGCACTTGCCTGCATTAAGTTTTGAACTTGTCAACTCTTAATGTTTCTATTGTGGATAGTTTTGGTTGTTTTTGCTTTGATACATGATCTTTATGAAGCTGTGTCTCTCGCTCTTGAGTGTTGTGAAGATTAGTCTGTTGTTTTGTTGTTTATGAAGCTTTGGCTATTGCTTGGGTTGTCAATTCTTGCTTGGATTGACCTGTTCATCGGATTGTGATACAAGTTTCCCATTGTTGAATGATCTTGGACTTTTGTGCTCTAAGATTTCTGCAAAAACTGAGATACTATGGTATAACTTCTGCACTAGCACAGTCAGTTTTTCTAATTTTTATCCTTGTTTTTGATTTTTTATAATTTTTAAGAAAGGAAACAACTGTACAAATTGATCAAAAATTTTAATTACTCCCTCTAAATTTTATATCCAAAAGAGATAGAAACTTTAAAGATTGTTAAATTTTAAGGAGAAAAACATTTTTATGATTTGTAACACCCGGAATTTTTGTCTAAATGAAAGAAAGAAAAATAATAAGAAAAGAAAAGAAAAGTATCTTGTAAGAAAGGAAAAGCAGCCAAAGTGGAGGGGGCTAAGTGTAAAAACGTACAAAACCTTATTATTTTATAATATAAAGAGCATGGCCGCCCATATCAACCACTTCACATCATCTTTTCGACTGAAAAAGAAAGAGAAGAAAAAGGTGAAACTTCTCTCGGGTTTTCAAGGAAAAAGGGGCTGAATTCGAAATTGGTAAGTATTTTATGGGTTTTTGGTTCGGTTTTATAAATTTCTTGGCCATGTAACCGTATTATACGTGTTCTTATGTGTATATGTGCTCGGTTGGATGTCTTAACACGTCTAGGTGTTAAGAAACCTTTGAAAGTTCGAGTTCAAAGAGTTTGAGACTTGAAAGAAGCTTAGGTGAGTTCTAGACCCGTATTTTACAAGTTTTATAAATTCTTTAGGGCTGAAAATACATGTAAAATTACTTTATAGTTTCTATGTATGTTACTCGTATGCATAACTTTATGAATGTTAGTGGGTTATGGTTGTTTATGTTATGTTGGTGCTTAGAAAGGTTGTAATAAGTTTAGAACAGGATGGTATGATGATTTGGGTCTGGAAATAGCTTAGAAATATGTTGAACAGGTGTTCATGCGCCTACATAAGGCTCATGCGCCTAAATTTGGCTTAAAAAAGAATAAGTGTATGTCATGCACCCAAACAGTACCCCATGCGCCCAAATAATGCCTTAGAATTTCTAAGTGTAAGTTCATGCGCCTGAACAGTAGTTCATGCACCTAAGTTTTTGGCTGAAACATCTAAGTATAGGGTCATGCACCCAAATAGTGTCCATGCCCCCAAGAGGCTCATGCGCCTAAGTGTTGAAATGGTTAAGTGTAGGATCATGTGCCTGCATAGTTGAGAAATGCCTAAACAGGGTTGGGGCGCCCAAATAGTTCCCATGCGCCCAACACTTAGAAATTTTTCTGAAATTTTGAGGAAGAATAGAATTTTAGGGTTTGACCCTAGTTTGACTTGTGGGCTACTTTGGACTATTCTAAGCATGAATAAGTGAGGGTTTATGAATAGTATATGCATGATGTTATGATGAATGTATGATATGCATATGTGTATGAGATGTTATCTTTTATTAGTTTTCAAAACGCATTTATATTATAATATAATATACGTTAAGTATTAAGTTATTACTTTACATAGTATGATGAATGTGTGAATGAACGTAAAGTATAACGTAATGAAGAGAAAGATAAGAAAGATGGAAAGTGAATCATAATGAAAGAAAGAAAAGGCTTGCAAGGAGACAGAAAGGAGGATCACAACTCTTTGAGAGTTGCTAGCCCAACTGTGTGTTTTATAACGTGTGATTTTAACCTGTGAGGGTTCACACACAGGGGGATCAGTCTTGGTGACTAAATCCATAGTACGAAATAGGATCCTTGTCATTCGACCCCGGGCTTTGTGCCAAGATATGATATGGATTTGTGCCAGTTAGAAACGGGGATTTGTGCCTAGAATGGTAGCTTCGGGCCACGGGCTTCGGGCCAATTAGTAATGGAGCTTTGTGCTCGGAATGGTGGTTTCGGACCATGATGGGGGAAAAGCCTGACAGGATCTAGAATCAGTACGAAACCAGCAAAGTAATGAAGTATGAATGATGTTGGACCTGAAAAATAGTCTAATATTATCAACTTAGTAAAGTCAACAAAAATCAACATTAACCGGTCAAAGTCAACGCCAAGTCAAGTTGACGGATTCGAACAATGGTTTGACGTGTGACGTTCAAGTTAAGAAAGACAATGGAGCTTCAAGTTGAAGAAATATATTTTGTTTAGACAAAATATATTTATTACAAATTTAGACTAAAAATAGAGGTTTTT
>BJCO01713027.1:0-13368 GCA_018326465.1 Flaveria floridana | reverse complement strand
ATAAATTGCTTTTGAGGTGACTTATATATTTTTAAAACTTGTAATAAGTTTTATACATGTTTTACACTTTTAAAATCATTAAAATTATCTAAAATATATTTTTATGATTATTGAGTTATTTTCAAGAAATTAATAAATAATTTCTGAAAATGTTTTATCAATTAAAATGATTTTTATTTGAATATTATCTTATTTTATAATTTTTCTAAACTTAAAAAAAAAATAATAATATAAAGCTTCTTTAAAAAAATGATGCAGGTGCCCGGGTTCTAACCCGGGACCTCCTGTGTATGGGTGAGATTGCTTACCGGTAGGCTAGGAAGCCTTTGTTTGCTTTAATTCCATTTTTAATTCATATAAACATTTAAAGCAAAAGATTCACAATTTCTCCAAGAACCCTAGAAGCAAAGATCGAATCAATTGAACATCGATTCAGGTATGATAATGAAATTAACCATAGGGCTTTTTCTCCCAATGATAAAACGAATGGGGGGTGTTCGGTTTCGGGACAAACGGGTTCAACTCGATGTTAATATCACTGTTTCATCTGAAATTAAACT
The DNA here is from genome assembly GCA_018326465.1 of Flaveria floridana. NCBI lineage: Eukaryota > Viridiplantae > Streptophyta > Magnoliopsida > Asterales > Asteraceae > Flaveria > Flaveria floridana. The sequence continues at coordinate 12,808 of BJCO01713027.1, read as the reverse complement.
CACCAATGAATTCGAAATGATTACACGAATGTTTTGGAGTCGTTAATTGCATCAATTGTCAGTTTATTGTGAAGAAATGAATTGAAGTTCGAATTGGGGGTGTTCGGTTTCGGGACAAATGGGTTTCGCGGTTTAATTTCGATTTTAATGATGTTGCATGTTCGAAACCGACTTGTAATGGGAACAGGGGGTTTAATTCGGTTTTTATGGGTGACTTTTGGAGGTTTGAGGTGGCCGGACTCTCGGCCGGAGGTGGCCAGAGTACATGGCCAGAAAAATGGGTATAGGGGTTTGGGTTTAAACAAATTACACTTAAGTCCCTGAAGTGTAGGTTTGTTTTATTTTTAACCCAAAGTTAGTGTTTTGTTTTAAATTAAATTTACAGTTTAGTCCTTGAGATTTTGTACTTTATTATTTCATGTATAAAGTTATTAGTTACAAGATTAAATACCTTTTAAGGTTATTTAAAGTTTTTATCATTAAACATTATTATTATTTGTATTTTTATTATAATTATCATTATTATTATTACTTTAATCAATAATAATAAAACAAATATTAATGTTAGGTAACAAATAAGATCAAGATAAAAGGTAAAGAGCATGAGCCATCGAAATTGTATAAATGACAAAACGAAACCTTACAAGAGATAACGACGATTAACACACGTTAAATAAAAAACACGAGAGGTTACAACTTCCACAATGTCCTTGTACAATAAGCAATGAGCAGAGGCTTCGAAATCACATGAAAATATGTTCTACTAATCTACATAAAGCACTCCGTGCTTATTTGGTGGAGCATGATTGACCTTATCATTCTTAAAAGTTAGGCTCAAACTCGAAGGAGGAGTCGACTTACTTACGTTTATCGTATTTGTATTGGTGATGTTTTTTTTTCATATTATGCTTTTGTTTCCTTTTTTTATCTATTTTAGTTTTATTTTCGTTTAAAATGCAATGAAAGTTTAATTTTTTTACTTTTATGTGTATATAATAATATTTAACAATTTTTGTTAATATATAAACTAGATAAGGATCAAATGTTAACGTTCTATTATTGCAATAATCATGTTAACTTTTGAAGATTAATCAAAATTATTATTTTTATTGATGGAATAACATCATTACACATATAAAAAAAATATATATTATTTTACGTATATGTATAAATTTATAAGCGTAAAATATTTTACACTAGTGTAAGTTACAATTACATCTATAAATATTTACGAGATGTAACTATGTAAGTGTGACTTACACAAATGTAAACTTTTTACGCTTACGAATTTACACATATAATAACAAACAAATTTTTGTATATATGTAATAATGTTATTTAAAAAAAATAATTTTGATTGATCTTGAAAAGTTAACACAATTATCGCAATAATAGAGAGTTGACATTTGAATCTTACCGTATATAATCTGACATAAATAAATAATAAAAATGATTAAATAATGGTTACTTAACCACCAACAAAGCCCGTCCCATTACGCCCCTTTTGGACATTTATGTGTGAGAAAACTATGCACCTACATGGCAGTACCTTTTTCTTACCCAAACCACCAACCGAGCCCCCTTAACACATAGCCAGTGGATGACTCGTCGGGCTGTCGGAGGGGGACTTCTTTGACGTAACATATCTATACTAATAAATCAAAACTTGTAGAAGTTACATGATATTTTTTTCTACTATTCAAGTAGACTCCACATAGGATGAACAAATGTCATTATTAGAATGAAAATATCAATATATTGAGACATTATATGCTAATGATTATTTATATATACTTTTCAAATTATAAAACATAGTTTTTTAATAAACTAAAAACATGTTTCTTTATACAAAAACATAAATTAGAAAAAAGAACAAAATATATGAAATCTGAAGCTTTTTAATCAAAAGAACTTTAATAAGCAGTGAATTTGTTTAAAAAAATATTTTTTAAAAATTTTAGAGTGTTTAAAAACAATTTTTAAAACAAAAGTTTTTAAAAGATCCACGAAAGCTTGGAAATTTTTTTTTATTATTTTATTAATTAAAGTCGTTAATTATCTATAATTTCAATCATATTCAACTCAAAAAATTATTTTATAATTTTTAAATCTTAATAAATAATTATTAATTTATATATTTTTATTTAACCGTGTAATACAAGTGATTTTAAACTGATTGTGATATGTTGGAGAATCAATTGAACTAGTACGTTTTATCAAGAAGATATATATCTCTATAATCAACGCAAATAATGTGACGGTCATAAGTCTTCGTTCTCTAACGACTCTTTTACTGAAACAAACGTAAAAATGAAATTAAGAGTCAGTAGCCGTGGACCATGGAGTTGACCAGATAACCAATCTAATCCTGTCCTTATTGTATTTAGATCGGTTTGCATAGAACTATCATATAAACATTATTACATTTAATAATTATTTACGGTAATTAGGTTACTTTATTTAAACTAATTAAGTACATCCACTTTATATATTTTAGGTAAGGGTACTTTTTTATTTATTTGATTTCCATAATACTTTAGACTTGAAATTAAAACTAAAACTGAATTAAATTTCATTTAAATTATAATTTTAATTGTTAGAGATGAAATTATAATTAAACCTTAGTTATTCAAATTAATCTCATCAATTAAAAGAGCTCAATATTTCATCGGTGAGTTACAAAAAAAGTTGAATAAAACGTGTGCACTTTAAAACAAACAAAATTTAAACCTATATAATCAAAGTTCAAGAAATAAAACATTTTAATAATAAGAACTAAAAACGATCTTCCAATTTTTCAGTTTATATAATATTATTACAAGTTTAAAAAACAAAATAAATTATAACTGAAGTCCTACAAATGGATTTTAAGTGAAGATTATTATAAATGATAAAATGTCGATTTTTTAATCAAAATAAAAGATTTATAAAAATACGTATAAAATCAACACAAAATTTAAAAAGTTTAATATCAACAATATAGTTATTCCTTAAGGGGTATGGGAGTGCCTTCATCACTCCTTTTTTCAAAGTCCATCGGATATAGTATAGAGTAGTCTTCGCTAAAGTAGGTCTCGATCTGCACGACATAGGAGTTCCTACGTGGCACCTGTGAATCGAGAATGAACATTGCCCCAGCCATTTGTGTCGAGGCACGACAAAGATGAACTAGAGATGAACTAGAGATCGTGCTGTTGTACTTGGATTGTGTGGTTAAGAGAGCATTGGAAAGAGTTACAAAGAAGATAAAAGAAATATGATGTGATAGTTACGTGGATGAAAGATTGTTAAGGGTAAAAAGAGAGGAAATATAACTCCTTCCTCCTTTGAAAATATCCATATACTCTAAGTTAATATACCCATTATGTCCTTTTTTTAACAACGATGTCAACTCGGGCTTAATGGCGTGTCTCTTCTATGCCCATGTGTATCAATACCTTAGACGAAACTTCAAGCATCAATTGTTAGTTTGACACTTCAAAGATGGTGCCAACTTATTTCAGGAGAAAACCGAATTTCTCATAGAACCCCTTGACATGCATATGCCTAGAGAGCTAATGACAACCCATATAATAATAGGCAATAGTATTTAATTTGAATACTTAAAAGAGAAAATATAATCATGATTTTCAACTTACAATAAGTCAAAGTTAAAGTAATATATCTATAAAAGTCTATTTTTTAAAACTGTATTGAATTTACTGGTTAAATCAAACCTACCGACTTCCCCAAACGAGTACAAATAATCACACTGTAACTTATACAGTTATACATCTATCTCACTCATCATTTGTTACCCCTTTATAGTACTAAGTTGCATCAGTAGTAACTCACTAATAGTGTCACAAGTCACAACCATGAGTTGCTAGGCAACAACTTCATCTTTAGTAGCTTGCTCTATCGACAGAAATTCAATTTTAGTAGCCACATCTGCATTCTTTTATCGACAAAAGTTATATGTATCTTAAAACCACTAAAAAACAATTGACAGTTCTCATCTCTTTAATGGTTGATCGTGTTTTTATACAAAGTTAACCGGCTAAACCAATAATTTTTAAACACCATTGCCAAACAAGCAAAAGGTAAAAGAACCGATTTGATTTTAGTTTTCGTTATATAACAATTTTTAATTTCAACATTCATTTAATACACCACTTAAGGTCACGGTAGTTATATAGTTACTGTGTATTAGTTCTGATTTTATTATTCAAACGAATCACAAATAGGTTTCTTAGAATAACGACAACAAAACGTTCGAAAATAGCCCCTTTATTTGTAGTCCAGGGGTACTTTATGTAAAATACTTGTGAGTTATTTAAATACGGATGGTGGCAGTTGGGGAGCTTTGTAGAAAGGGGACCAGAAGAGGCAATTTCGGCTTCTTTGAATCTCATGCATTTCTATTTCTCATCACCATTAATCTTCTTTTCCTGAATGCAGGCAACCCTAACAATTCTCCCTCTCTTTCTCTTTCTCCTTTACCCCTATGGACGACCACCATAATAATAATAATAATAATAATAATAACAATAAGAGAAAGAAGAAGAGAGGGAGAACCAGAGTTTTCACCTCATGTTTTCCGTCGTGCGAAACACCTTTTTTACATCATAATTCAGATCGCCACAATACCAAAAACAGACGCCTTCAAAAACGTTCTTCTCATCGCCGACTCGTCTCTCGGTTGCTTAAATCCGCTTTGTTTGGCTCGCTGATGGTACGTTTTCTCAAAACCGATTCGTTTGTATATATCATGAATTTATCGGTTTTTATGTGATTGATTTCTATGATGTTACATCTGATGTTATTATTGTTTGTATTGTATTGGTACTTTGGTAGGTTAAGAAGATTGATACGAAATCATCAACTGATTCAGATAAGCGGAAACCGTTTCTATCAATCGAGAACACCTGCAAATCATCTCATGACAGCAATTCATGCGGTAGCGTTAATGCAGATATCGAAGATTCTTCATCCACATCGTCTAACCAAAAATCATCATCTCCAATAGATTCAGTCGATGTAATTAGACACCCGATTTCATCCAATTCGTTAACAGTGGAGAAACCAAATCTTATCAACTCTACTTGTCGATCATGTCATGACCAAAAAGATCTGAAACGATTAGATTCAATTGATTCGAGCAATTTGGTTTCCATTGTTCAGAAACTCAAATCTGATGACATCAAATCCGTAGGCAACAGCTGGAACATTCGTTTGTGTTTGTTTCTTCTTTTAAGTCTGGTTGTGTTGATGGTTTATGGAAGGATTTACTCCATACTCTTCACATCAACTTGGTTCTACATTATGCCTCGTCGCCACATGAAACAAGTTAACTCAGTTTCGAAGGCGGTCAGGTTTTCGGATAGCGAAGAGAAGAAAAGAGTGATCATGGCTGGTTTGCTTGATAGGGCGCGCAATCCCCTCCGGTAGCCATTGCAGGGAAGATAAGATGAGAGCATATTAGATGAGTTTGTATGAACTATTAAACAAGTTTGTAGATTCTGAAGTCTGTTTTAAGTTGTAATAATAGACAAACCCATATCCATGTACACATGTCTTTAGGATTATATGATTTTTTTGGAGTGACACATTTAAATTTGTGGTCTGTTTTTGTTATATGCAATGAAACTTGTGAAGTTTGAGGTTCTTATTAAAAAATACATACAGCGTATCTGTTAATGTCAGTTGAATAATTTTAATGTTTTGAAAACTGAACCAGATCGATCAAGTTTTGGTTTGATGTTAGTTTGCTCCGTATGTCATGCATCGTCAATGGTTGAAGCGTATGGTTTTTTACTTTTTGAACTTACAAACTGTCTTATTAGATTGGAGCGGTTTATGTAGAGATCGAGAGGTCCTGCGTGGTGCCCTAAATAGAAGAGGAGTGGAAGAGATGTAGAGTCACAAGTGAAGGCCATGAGGAGTGGGTGATGATAATGTTCTAGGTGAACACAAAGTACCGTTGGCTATATACTTTTTTAGTTGATTTGTTTGTTTGATGATACTTTTTTAGTTGATTGGGGTGGAAAATGATACTTTTTGTTGAAATATATGCAATTTCCTAAATGGTTAAATTTATGTGTTTGTGTTGGTTTTACTTTTTATTAATCTTGTAACCCGTATTTTTGTAGATGTCCATAATGAGAACTTTGGAAAACCGTTTGTGTCAAAGCTTGTATTTGGAAGAATCTGTTTGGATGTTGCTCTATGGTTGGAGAGCTGGTGCTAAAATATTGATGGGACGTTTTTCTCTACAAATGGAATTTAGATGATTAACAAAAATTACTCTCACAAGGGTTAATTTTCTCACACACTAAAATAAAATCCTATCGTTTATCTCTTACATTCTTCCACAAATTGTAATGTTTTAGAGTTTAATCTTTGTTAAATGTAAAAGAGGTTTTGGAGTCTGTAATGGTTTGGTTCTTAAAGTTCATTCTTGTGTTTGAGTCGTATATGTTTTTGGATTGAAGTTTTGATCATTATAAATGTATCTTTTGTGTTTACATATTTAGTTCCAAGGTTTTTGACTCTTTTTTTGTTGATTCATTTTTTTAGAACCGATCTCTTTATCTCCTAAGAGAAAGACAATGTTTGTTCTCATCTTATCCTTTTTAGATTTTAATTTCTATATGGAATAGGTTAGTTATGTTTGTTTTTTTGGTTGGTTTGAAACCAAATTAATATAATTTAACTTGTAGGTACATCGGCCTGAGATTTGTACCGCACAAAAGATATAGAGAAAGAAGGCAGCCGACCCTAAAGCCCAATTCACTTGTTTTGTTCAATCTACTACTTATTGTATATATTGATTAGTTGTACCTATTTAACACCTCATAATAAATACATCCTAGGGTTCTAACTTTTCATAATGACATTTTAGACTCGAAAATGTCTATTACCAGCCTCCGCTTCCTAGCAAGTTCATGTGTGTTCCTATTGGTATTCCTCGGTATGGGAATGGAAGCGTATCTTGTTGACATTTAGGAACATTGGCAAACATCTGAATAGTTTTTGGGTTCACGTCAATGCCATAAATTCTTGTTTTTTTGTCAAATTGATTTATAGGCTAGAAATCAGTAAAACACCCAAATTTTTCATAAGATTTTTTTATATTTATAGGAGACCGTTTGTCTAGAAATATGACATCATCGGCCAAAAATAAAAGAAAAATAGTTGGATCGGAGTATGGGGATGGGATACCATGATAAATTCCTAATGAAGAGGCATTAACCATACTAGAGTTTAACGATTCCATAGAAAAAATGAATAAAAAGTGTGATAAAGGGTCATCTTGGCGAAAACCCTTAAAGCATCAAAACTCTTTGTGTAGGTGAACTGTTAACAAGAACCAATGCTCTAGATGAGGATAAACATCCTTCTATCAGCCTGCACCACTTTGAAAGGAATTTCATTTGACATAACATAGGTACGACTGAATATGCGTTAGAAAGGTCAATCTCTCCTTTACGAAACACAAAAAACAACAACTGAACTTCTAACAACGTGTCCTCTTCCATAAAACAATATCATGGCAATATAAACATAAGTGAAGTGGTCATATTGGGTCTAGGGCTGTTCAAACCGCTCGGCGATCGTTCAGATTTTACTCGAAAAATGCTCGTTCGAACTTCTGCTCGGTTGTAAACGAGCCGATCGGCTCAGATCGGTTTGTAAACGAGTCAAGCACGGGCAAAGGTCCGCTCGGCTTGGCTCGACTCGAATTATATTTATTATATATATATATATACACATATGTATATATATACATATATATACATACATATATATATACACACATATATATACATTATATATATATATATATTATACATAACATTTTTATAGTTTGACCCACTATATACAAACATATAATTATAGGTACGAATACGATATCAGTCAATCTAATAAAAACTTAACACTAAGCATAAAGTGAAATCCTAAGTCACTTAGAGAAAGTTTTTTACCACACTCTTATTCTTAGTCAATCATCTCCCACATTCACCGTCATCGTTCTTTTCAATATGTTCACTGACTCATCAGTGGTAGCCTTAGCCTTATCGTCAGACACAATTATTGTCATTTATAAAAATATTATAGAGTAAATTACTTTTTGCATCCCTAAGGTTTGGTGATTTTAACCATTTGCATCCCTACAGTTTAAAAATCCTCATATACTCCCTAACATTTTATTTTTACTCCCATTTGCATTCAAAATGAATAACGACGTTAAATAATTCAGTTACCATTTTATAAAATGAAAAAATTACCCTTGACTCGAATCCTCTTTTATCTCTCTCTCCCTTCACACAGCACTCCCCATTCTCTCTCTCTATATCTCTCTCTCTATACACTTCCGTTTTTGCCTCTGAACCCAAATTCCTTTTAACCGGTGAATCCCTTTTGTTCACTCAATCAATTCCCTCGGTTCTACTGTAACACCCCATCATTTTTGCCTCAAAACCTTTCACCGGAAGCTGATAATTCGTCGGTATACGATCACCCTACAATTCTCGACGGTATCACTGCGGTGGTCGGAGAACACGTGCTCTTCGGTAAGTCAAAACCCACCGCCGGAAAAAGAACTGATTCCGGTGTAGTTGTCAGAAAAGATACGAAATTTCGACCGGTGGGTAGCGGTGGTCCGGCGGTGGAGAAGAGTTATAGAGGGGTGAGAAAGAAGTCGTGGGGCAGTGGTCGGCGGAGATACGTGATTGAATAGGGCGGAGTAGGCACTGGCTAGGGACGTTTGATACTGCTGAAGAGGCGGCGCGTGCTTACGACGTGGCGGCGAGGCGACGAGGCAACTACGAGGGTCGAAAGCGAGAATGGCACTGGATAGGGACCTTCTGGTAGAGAGAGATATATAGAGAGAAAGAATATGGAGTGTGTGTATGAAGGGAGAGACCAAGAAATCAAAGATTATGAATCTTGATTTCTTAGATAATTTCACCATCTGCGGTTGATTTAATCGAAATTGGTTGCAAATAATATTCAAGAAAGTTGTTTACTTTATCATTTTTACAAGTTTTCTTGGTGGTTTCTGCAGGAATCCAATGCTTCAAAGTTTCAGCACTCACGGCTGTTCAAGAATGCATTGCACTCACGACTGTTCAAAAATGCATTGCAGCGTCAAACAGAGAATGGGGGTATGTTTTCTGCATATTAACTAAAAAGGTTTCATAGTACATAACAATTAGAGGTTCCAAAATCGAGATTTGAGAGCGGGATTAAACGCTTGTGGGAGGTCGGATTTTTCCGCCTGAAAAAGTGTTGTACAGTTGTGGGATAGTTTTGATTTAGGGTTAGATTTTGAAGACGATGATGAATCGGATTATTCCGCCGGAGGAATTGCAATTTGGGATTTGAATCACGATGTGAAGATGATTGGGGAAGATGATTGAAATGAGGTGAAGAGGGGTTGAAGAAGATGATGATTTGGGGATTTCCAGGGCTTATTCAAGTCGAGGGTAATTTTGTCATTTTATAAAAAGTTAACTGAATTATTAACGTCGTTGGTCATTTGGATGCAAATGGGAACGAAAATAAAACGTTAGGGGGTATGTGAGGATTTTTAAACTGTAGGGATTTTAAAATCACCAAACCTCAAGGATGAAACCGGTAATTTACTCAATATTATATTATAAAATGTGGCTGCTTTTTAACTTATTAAAATTTAAGACACAACATTGTTACCATCTTTCATTGTAATATAAATCTGACGACACACTAGATAATTGGGTTATACAAATTGATCGTCGAGCTTCGTCGCTCGTTTGCGCTCGCTCGACGATTGCTTGGAAAATTCACGCTCGAAAAATGTTCGTTCGATTTTCCGCTCGGTTGTAAACGAGTCGTTCGGCTCAGTTCGGTTTGGAAACGAGCCAAGCACGAGCAAAGGTCCGCTCGGTTCGGCTCGGCTCTTGAACAAGCCTAATTGGGTCATTGCATGAATCGGTATGCATATAGTTACAAATGATTCATTAGGAGCAATAATTTCTAGAAACAATTTTTTTTCGCTGTATAAATATTGTTAAGAGACAAAGTGTTATGAATGTTAATCTTCAGAGGCATTGGAGATTATTTTGATTTTTAATCAAAGAGATTAATTCACTTGAGATCGTCGAACCGTCTAAAATATTTCTTTATTCCATGATAGCTGTTTAAACCCTCAAGATTATATGAACAATCAACCCCTTTAAATGACTAGTTTGTACCTATGTAAGCACTTTGTAAATAGCACTAACAAAATCACCTGAAGATTTTCTTCTTAGAAACATGTGTGATAACATTTTAATTAGGACTTAAAACTGTATATATACAGATTTACTAATGTCAATGCTACTCAAACACTGTATGTATATGTTAAAATTATATAAGGTTTTATTATTCTCTTAATTTTATGTCTAAATCTTTTTAATGTTTTTTTATTTCTTGTGTTGCTTTATGGGCTCATCGTTTGATGTTCGAGTTGTTGCTGGGTTTTAGAGTTGGGCTTTGGAGATGGGCTTGGTGTTGTTATCTTAGTTGTGTGGCTGCTATACATTTGTCATTAGGGCATTATGATCATTCATCAGCAATATTTGACAGCCTCTACTTCTCTTCTTCACCCAACAATTAGGGTTTCTTGTTCATCTGTGAACCTATGCTAATCATAACTGTTCTTTGTAGATTATCACTTTGATAGTCTGTCTCTTTGTTGTTTCTGTTCTCGGTAGTGGTTTCGTTATATCAGACTTGGTTATTTTTTATTAAGACTTTATTAGATCATGATTTGTGACATGGTATTAGAGCCGCAATGGCTCTGATCGGTTCGATCTGATCCTGGTTCTTGATCCGTTACTCGTTATTTGGGAACTTATTCGATTAGAGTTCTCTCATTTTTGAAACCCTAACTCTGGGTTCTGGTTCCTCGTCCGATTCTCTCTATCTGGTGCGATTTACACCAGGCGGTTCTCTATTTGTCGTCGGAGACCAAAGTCTCCTTGGTCCTGAGAAGTTGCTCTGATTTGGGTTCGATTAAAATCGAACCCTAAGCCGCTGTTGAAGATCTCTTTTGTTGAAGGTTCTCTCTGCCGTGATTTCTTGAAAGAAGTCATTAAAGGTCTGAAACTCTTGGCACATCTGGTAATCTCTCTTCTTATCAGGCTCCGTAACCCTAAGTGAAGGTTACGGGGTTTGTGTCTTCGCTTTATTTGGAGTACCCGCGTGGGGCACCCCCTGCTGTAAGAACTTCTTTCCCTTTTTATTTTGTTGATTCTCGATTGCTGTTGTTTAGGCATTCTTCTAGCCGGGTTAGGAGTACCGGCATCTGGAAAAATATCAGGGAGAACCACCACCCTGCTTTGTGTTGCATCTCTATCTATTTACTATACTATCGATATGTGTGCATATCACTCGTGTGTTCTTGTATGTGTCCATTGCATTAGCAGCCTTCACTAATCCTTGATCTACCACTACAAGTGGTGTGAAAACCTGGCGTGGTGTTGGCTGTTCTTATTTGCGTGTGCTTTCCTGTTACATTCTATTTCTTTGTCTGATAAGTTGTTTGTTGTTCAATGGGTGATACTGAGAGCAGTGCTATTGTTACCCTTGTTAGTAAACTTGATGCTAGTGATCCTTTATATTTACATGCTAGTGACTCAAGAGTCCTTACGATTGTTAACCTGACACTAAAAGGAACTGAAAATTATACAATTTGGCCAAATGCTATGAAACTAGCACTTCAAGTTAAAAACAAACTAGGATTCATAGATGGAAAATGTAAAAAACCTACTAATAATGAAGTGTTAGCTGCTCAATGGGAAAGATGTAATTCTGTGGTTCTTACTTGGATTCTTAATTCCATATCTGATGATTTGTATGTTGGTCAAGTGTTTTCTAAATTAGCTAAAGAGGTATGGGATGAACTAAAAGAAACATATGTTAAAATAGATGGGTTAGTTGTATTTGATTTATATCAAAAAAATAACTCATTAAGACAAAATGGAAGTTCTGTTTCTGAATACTATCATAAGTTGAACTCAATGTGGAAATTATATGATGATAACATGGTCCAGCTCCCTTCCTGTACATGCCAAGCCTCAAAAAAGTTTAATGACTTTAACCACTTGATAAAGTTGATGCAGTTCTTAAAGGGGCTTGATGAAATTTAACAACCAGTGAGGACCAACTGTTGGATCATGATAAGGCTGGTGCAACCAAAACCACTTCATAGTCATTTTTGGTGCTACATTGAAGGGCTTTCGAAGCTAAGCATGAGATCTTCCGAGAGTCTGAAGAACAACAGCTGAAGATATCTACTGAAGGTAAAAGCTGAAGTCAACTGCTGAAGACAACAGCTGAAGCCAACAGCTGAAAAATATCTTTCGAAGACAAAGTCTGAAAGCTTCCGAAGACAAAGTCTGATGAAAGAGCTGAAGACAAAGTCTGATGAAAAAGCTAAAGACAAAGTCTGCTTTCGAAGACAAAGAAGACTCCAAGCCTCGGAAGAAGCAGTCTTCCGAAGTATAAGTGCCTTCGGAAGAAGTTATACTTACGAAGAACTTTATCCTTCGGAAGACATTGCTATGTCCAGCAGATAAAAGTATGGTCCCTGACAGTCCGCTGCAGACCTCTGATACAGCATGGCATCTTCCTAAAGAGCCATGTTGTTGACCATACTTTATTCTACTGTTCACCTTTTTATGTTAGTACATGTTATCAACTTTACTTGTTGACAAAAGGTAAGTTAGGGACATGTCCTGACTACCAACTCTCAGACAAAATGTCTGAAAGACCTCACCTAGAGTCTTGTAGTATAGATGTA